>JAVTVY010041989.1:0-17812 GCA_036873755.1 Hanleya hanleyi | reverse complement strand
AAAGTGGTGCTGACACTTCATTTCCGACAAGCCCGTTCTCCTCACTTCGTATAATGTACGTGCCTTACCAGTGCCATACGCCCAGCTATGCCGACTACTACAAGAAACAAACGGGAGGACGCTTGCCCATCTTTAGCGGTGCACGCATGCAACGAGGTCACGGATTGGGAAACATACTGGGCAGCATTGTGAAAACGTTCTTACCCTTGGTGACACGAGGTGTTAAAGCGGTGGGCAAACAAGCGGTACGCAGTGGATTGCGCGTGGCCGATGATGTGATGGGAGGCACAGCACCCCGACAAGCCTTGAAGCGACGGGCTAAAGAAGCAGGCACCGTCTTGATCGCCAAAGCCCTTAAAAGACAACCACGGACACAGCGAAGAGTCATTCGACGTCCAACACACCGACGACGCACACCCCCGAGGAATAAGACCAAGAAGAAGAAGAAGAAGAGTAGTAGGAGAGACATCTTCGCATAATGGCATTTATTCACTCCGAGTCGTGTCCGTCTACCAACAGTGAATTGGATTTGTGGACTATTCCACCCACCCAGACTAGTGTAGCCGAAGGACGTTGGGTAGAACATCGACCCCTGGCTAGCCTGACGGGGACGGGACCTGTGGAATTTACCATTGAAAAAAAAGATACAGCCTACCTGGATTTAGCCCACACCTACTTGTACATGAAAGCCAAAATAGTGGACGCAGCCGGGGCCGACCTAGCGGACGATGCAGTAGTAGGCCCAGTGAATCTTTGGCTGCACTCCTTCTTCCAACAGGTGGATATGAGTATGAGCGATAGACTCATCAGTACGTCGACCAATACGTACCCGTACCGAGCCTACATGTTGTCGTACGGTGCAGATGCCAAAAAATCCCACTTGCAAGCCGCGCTGTACTACAAGGATACACCCGGCTCCATGAATAGTACGCTGGCTGCCAATAATGGGTTGACCGCGCGCAAAAACTTGACAGCCGATAGCAAGTCCGTCGATATGATGGGGCGACTGCACGCCGATCTGTTCCTGCAAGACCGCTACATGATGAACGGTGTATCCATCAAGATCAAGTTGATCCGTTCCACACGTGCGTTCGCCTTGATGGCCGGTGGCGCGGCCCCCAATTACAAGATCATCCTAGAAGATGCAGCCCTGTTTGTGCGTACGGTGGGTTTGCAACAGGGGGTGTTGGGGAGTCACATGGAAGCTTATCGAAAAAACCAGCCCTGTACCCCATCCGACGCGTACAGACCAAGGTGTTCTCTGTGCCAGCCGGTACGATGATGGCCAATCGTGAAAATTTATTGCTAGGGGATCTCCCTAAACGTGTTACCATAGCGTGTGTGACCAACACCGCTTTCAATGGAGCGTGGGATGAGAATCCGTTCGCCTTTCAACATTTCAACCTGAACTTTTTGGCACTGCACGTGTCTTGCCATCAAATTCCATCCTGAATACAGACCCGGGGTCTCGACCCGGTGAACATTGGGTAGCTGTGTACGTGGACACCCTAGGCCAAGGCGAATACTTTGATTCCTACGGACTTGCACCCCTACATCCCGATTTGGTGAAATTCATGGACGTATCTACTACAATGTGGCGTTGGAATACTCAAAGATTACAAGGATCCTTGAGTAGTGTGTGCGGACAGTACTGTGTGTTTTATCTCACTCACCGGAGTAGAGGACATTCTATGCCAACCATCGTACACATGTTTGATGATTATTGTCAAGCCGAAGACCGTGATGTCCTCGTCTATGACTGGACGGCCTCTCGTTTTAATGTGCATGCTCCATTTCTCTGGTTAACTTAAATGCACTGCGCGCAGGCCACTTGTTTTTTTATCACGTTATTGTTATGACGTTGTTGTTCTGACGTTCATTGATGTTCAATAAAATTGATGAAAAAACACAAAAATGATGGTTTTGACTTTTTTTTATTTAAGTCAACAAGAAGGTAGAATATGTACAAATAGAATACAGGGTACAAATAGAATAGTAGGGTTAAGGTCAAAAAAATTCTGTCAGGAGTAGGATTCGAACCTACGCCAGCTCTTCGCCGACCAGCACTTAATACCGGCGCCTTAAACCACTCGGCCATCCTGACTTTTACAATTTTTTGTGTATCAACAGTTATAGTGTGTTCCGTTCACAAGTCCAAGTAAGTGGTGCTCACACCATCGGCCAGCACTTCCCGTTTCGGGTAAAAGAAAGTAAAGGCGTCTCGTTGCTGAATGTACGTCCGCATCTGGTGATCCACCACCCGAAATCCTCGGTTAGTGCCACCCGCACTGGCCTGGCTTTGCAGCACGTTCAAATACAAGGCTTTGTCGATGTTGGGATCGCGCCGTCTCACCCCTTTGCAGCTAAACTTATTTTCGTCTCCCCCGTAACAGTAATACGTCTTGGAGGAGAGACCAATCATAGCATCCCCACTCCACTCCAGCTTGAAGAGGCCCGGCGTACGCTTATCGTACTGGTAATGGTCACGTCGAGGTAGCCCCTGGTCCCGTTCCGCTTCATACTGGGTACGTAACTCCGGTTTCACCAGGGACTCCCAATCCGCATTAGAGACGGCCATGTAGGCCGAGTCCGTATCCATCTCCATGAGTTGCCAGTCTGATGGTTAAAATACACACCCATGAAATCATACAGAAACTGCAGCATCCTCAGCTTGGCCACCTGATATACCATACATCCAATCTGCAGGGGTAGGTTGTAACGGATAGTCTTCTTGGCTGAAGTGACTTCATAGGTGTCGTCATCGATGACCTCCACGGACCGAAACAGAGGAGAATTCACTTTTTTGCGGGCTTGGGCAGTAGTACAAATGTTCACGTTCACGTGCTTATCCTGGTTCGTGACTGTTTTTTCCGTAATACACATTGCCCGCCAACTTCCAAGATTCACCGATGATGGCCTGACTCGGGTCTTGATCACCTTGACGACGGGCCGACGAGACGATGTCGGCATTCTCCGCAAAACAGGCGTGGGGTACGTATTGTATCATTTGGTATATCTGGGTAATTTCCAAACCGTGGTTCATGTACCACTGCAGTAAGGGAGTGCCCAGCAAGATTTTCTCGGCCCACATACTGCCAATCAACATGCGTCGAGGTTGAGGCAAACACTCGTGTTGCTCCGCATAGGCCCTCATGGTGTCCCCAATATCATCCCGACCCACCAGCGTGTTCTTAAAGATGGGAGGGCACTGGGCGAAGAGAGGCTTGAGAGTGTCGGAAACATGCAAATCACATTCGACAAAGCCGTAGAGGTCCCCCGAACGAATGGCGTCGAACATCTGTGGCAAACTCAGGAGTCGCCGACGACTCAAGGGGTACTCGCGCTCTTTTAGGAAACGCCGTAAATGGGACAGGGCCTGGCACATCGTGTGAAATTCACACTCCCACATTTCGATCAGATGGTATCCTCTCTCTTTCACATAATCACCGTTCTCCACCACTTCTTCCCGTAATTCTTCCCGTGTTTTTCCACGTCGTTCGTTGAAGCGTCCAGCGCTGAAATGACATCCGTGGCCGTGCCAATAGCAACCGTAAAATTGGAATACGGTCGGTGTCCTACCCACCAGGGCAAACCCATCGACGGGGAGTCGACGATCTCCTATGCGCTTCTCTGTGGCGTTGGTTTGCTGTCGTATAGTAATTCCCCGTCGATAGGCTTCTCAATCCAACCACTGATCAGCCAGATGCTTGTAGGGCGTGCGTTGCGGTGTAAAATGCCGACCTTCCGCCAACCAACATGTATAATGGCCACTGGGCATAGGTTGGGCCAGAGACCACAGGTACAAGGCATTGGCATCGAAACCGATTATCTTAGCACAGGGCTTTCCACTGGGGAGAGTAGTGACGTCCTTCCAGTGGTAACGGTGAAAAATAAGACTCGGTCCGCCCACAATGTTCTGCTTTAGACAATCATGCATGTCTGCATCTTTTTGCTGTATCAGCGAGAAGTACGTAGGACACGCTTGAAAAAGATGGCGAAGCGCCAGACCCGGTAAACTCAAGCACTCCTTGAAGATATCGACGTGCATCTCACGACGAAAGAATTGAACCATTTTCTCGGCCGCTTCCAGGAAAGGAACCACATCTAGGTTATTATACCATATCAGGAAATCTCGCAAGGTGTGCATATGTTGATCGTTCCATACCTGCTGTAGTTCCCGGTACGTGTCTTCTGGACATTCCACTTGCTTCAAATCATCAAAGAACGCATCCCGGGGTGGCAACTGTGTTTCCTCCAAACAGTCGAGCGTCGATATATACGTATAAGGGAACCTCCCTTTGGTTTGTGCACAGTCATACGCCTTCACCCACTGATCATAGCTATAATTAGGAGCTAAGTAGTTCCGTACATCCAGGAAATGCTGTGATGTGGTAGTGAGGGTCATATCATTATTGATCTTCTTGATGACGGACTTGAGGGTATTCGCCTGGGCCAAGTAGGGGTAAAGAAATTCCTTCACCATGTTCAAGTCCTATCGCCCCGAGTTGAAACCTAGCACCGGTAACTGGCCTAGATATTGTAGGAAGCGCACTTTTAATTTCTTCGCATACGGTTTCGGTAAAGGCACATCCTGCGACTGCAGGGGCTGCGACTCGGGCTCCGACTCGGACTCGGACTCTTCATCGTCACTAAACGCTACACCCGGTATAGGAATCCGATCGTCCAGTTGGTCCAGTACGTCCTGGAACTCGGACACCAATAGTTCTGTACTAGCCGCACTGACTTCCTCTAAATACTCCATCATGCGGGTGATCAACTCATGGGAATCCCCAGTGGACACGAAACACACCGGTGCAGCGTCATGGCCAGGTACGTTGCTCGAAATACTCACACTCAGAGGAATATGGCGCTGAGTCCACTGCGTTTTCGCTGAAAACATGTCCATGGGCTCCAACAGGGCCTCAAAATCGTAACACGCCCGGTAGGGAAAATAACGGTCCTGCTCCGGTATGATGAGATCCTCATCGGCCAGTTCCTGGAAAATAGTAGGCGTATTATGATACACACCACCCGGATATACTCGCTTCACAACGTTCGTACACATTTTCTCGTGGCGATGTAAGTCGCGAGACTTTTTAAACACCCGATGGCATTGGGCACAACTGAAAGACTGAGCGTACTGGCTCATATTGTAGATCAGCGAAAAATGACTCACGCCATTGTCGTCGAACACATTGACTTTCATCGTAGAAGCATACCGTTCTGTTGAACGACGAACCAATTCATCCACAAATGTATCCTCCTCGCATCGTAATCGGTATACAAAGATATTGATGTTGAACAGTGTTTCCACGTCATCCAAATTCTTGAACGGAACTCCACGGAAGTGCCGCTTATCCAAGTCTTGCTGCTGTAAATACTGTTCCCAATAGTCATTGGCCACTCTGTCACAACCCTGGGGGTCACACTCGTCCACATGCACGGCCAAACACCGAAACAGACATTTCCGGTCTTTGTAGGGCCCATGTGGCCCTCCTGTTAATGCATACAGGCCGTGTTGATGAAGCAACCAACCGATAGGATGATCTCTCATTTTCCTGACGAAAAATGTGACGTTGGTCACCATTTCCACAAGCCATTGGGTATTGGGGCGCTGCAACCGGGCCCATTCCAATGGATCCAACGTAGTCAGTTGGTCGATGAGTGGCTCCAGAGAAATCGCATCCGTCACCGTGAACGGCTGATCAAACACATAGGTATTATTGCTGGGATAATAATACCGCACCTGGTCCGTCTCCTTGTGCCGTAAAATGTACCCGAATGTCATATTCAACTTGAACGCTGTCACCTGATATGTGAAAATGTTCTCGGCATAGGTAGACAAATACGTGAGGTCCTGCAGTCGATAGTTATACAAGTCCAATAGACGACGGTCACGGTGAAAACAATGGCGTATGGTAGCCCAGTGACGTCGATAAATGTCCCTGACACGCTCGTCTTCAGGCAAGACTTCAACCGGAGGTGCTGCTGGGTCCCAGGGAAAATCTTCTCCACGTCTCATGCTTTCTCTCCACGTCTCATACAAGCGGGTAGGCAGGCAGGCAGGCAGGCAGGCAGGCTGGTCAGGTAAGTCAGGCAGGTAGTGCAATGAATACACCCCACCCCTAAAAATCGCCTCCTTTTATACGTTTTTCTACAATCCGCCATTTTGGTCCCACCACCACCACCCACAGGCCGCCATTTTGAACCCACCACCACCACCCACAGGCCGCCATTTTGAACCCACCACCACCACCCACAGGCCGCCATTTTGAACCCACCACCACCTCCCACAGGCCGCCATTTTGGTCCCACCACCACCTCCCACAGGCCGCCATTTTGAACCCACCACCACCACCCACAGGCCGCCATTTTGAACCCACCACCACCACCCACAGGCCGCCATTTTGAACCCACCACCACCACCCACAGGCCGCCATTTTGAACCCACCACCACCTCCCACAGGCCGCCATTTTGAACCCACCACCACCACCCACAGGCCGCCATTTTGAACCCACCACCACCACCCACAGGCCGCCATTTTGAACCCACCACCACCTCCCACAATGACCCCTGTGACAGAATACTCGCTTCTGATTGGCTGTCGCTGTGACGTCACAGAGCTCATATGCAAATTTCTGAGGTCAATGAGGTTCAATTGAGGTTTACACTACTACTTATGCACGATATGACACAAAACAGCTAAAGGAGATCGATAGGAAGGGCGTATATGTTCTCAAATACTCTAGCAAATAGTCATCTGGCGATGAAGCATATTCAACATGTCAACAAACACATATATGTTAGATCAACTGACCAAAAAGGCAAATAAAGTATCCAAATATTCTTACTTGAAAATCTTTAGTTTGAATGTAATATAAACATTAACTAGAAAGGATCTATGACAAACAATGTATTGGGATCCGCTATGTAAAATACCCTAAAACAAACGAGTTAGGCAGACAATACACATTTCAAAGGAAGAATTCAAACATCACCAAAACAGTGCAAGATTCATCTGTAGAATTTAGACTGCCCAAATATCACGGTGACTTCCGTTAAAACAAAGCACTGTGACGGTTGGTCCTAACCTGCTCATTCACTTAGACAGGGCGATAAAACGGTTTCTCCGCACATTGGGTCTTCACCAAGCCATGCAGCCTCTGACGGAGATTAAAAGTGCGAGATTATCCGAACTGCTCTGTATCGTAACTACTTGAATTAACCAGAATTAATCAACTGCAATGCATTTGGGGGAATCGGCAGACAAAAGAAAACAAACAATCGTTGACTAACGGTAATTGAATAAGTGTTCATCTCTTTATAACAACACCACTGTACATCAAAGCTAACTTTCGTTTGTTGGAAAACAAATCAGCAATATTTGTTTTTCGGAATCAATTAATGCTCAAGCACATTCACATTTGCAAAATTAAATATCTCAGTATTTAGTATGCTCATAAAGACTGTTTGGTTGGTAAGATTCAGGTTTTGTGAAATGTTTTGGTGCAGGGCTATATTATATGTAAAGTGAATGAGGACAGAGTCGGTCGAATGACAGGAGGGGAGATAACCCTGTTTGGAGGTTGACTAAAGTGACCAGTCTCTGAGAGATTACATAATAGCGGAAATGACCCTTCGATCTCATTACATCATCTAAAAGAGACAATGAACCTTTGAACTCGTTAGACCATCTGATAGCGGAAATGACCATTAAAAACACTAGAATAAATTGATCATCATTAGATCACTGATAGGGACGCAATATCGACACAAAGAATAATCTTATATAGACAATGGTCCTTTCTACTCGGGATGTATGCTACAGGTACCATTAAACCATTAAACATGGTTTGGTTAGCTGTATAATTTTCAATAATTACACAAAATTACAATATTACACTTGATCTCAGAAATTCGGGTGCCTTCATCGTAACACATAAATGATTGCACTTGATAAATTTAGATAATGTGGAATTGATGCAGACGATTCCCAATAAAATTCTTCATATTTTGTGAGGTATGTATCGTGGACTTGAATGGGGATGCCCTGGAGAAGACGAAACGTGAGTGGACAGAAAAATATGACCCCGGGTGTTTTACGGTCAAAAGAAGTGACGTGTCCATCAAGGAGGATCTAGAAGGTGAATTAATTGAACATGAATTGGTTGTATTGACGTATAACATCATGATGGATAATGACGTATGTATATTTTTATTCACGTGATTTAAAAGCCTATTAAAGTAAGCGAAGCATGACAGTTGATATCAAAGTCATACACCAACTCGTCTGCATGGTGCTTGAGTTTTGTATACTATTAATTTACAACGTTTAATCTAACCATTCTTTATCAATACTATTTCAGCCGCGTTCGTTTACACCATTGACCACTTTGGACGTTTGGATATAATGGTGAACAATGCTGCTATTCTCAACGAGATCAACTGGGAGAAGATGCTACATATCAATATGGTATATATAATTATATTTCATTATTACTTCATTATTTCAGTTATTAACTATACATTTAACTCGATTAGATAATGCTTTAGAATACCTATGCACTCCCTACTCCATTAATAAAAGAATGTGTTAGTAGTAGTAAGACACTCGATAGATACCACTTGACCTTTGACCGAATAAAATGGTGCACAGGGGTCAAAGGTCCCTTCTGTTCACGTGACCGGAACAGGAAATAACGCCACAAAGGTGAACGTCAAGTGGTATCTGTAAGGTGTTTTCGAACCTGACCATTTCGTGATTCAATGCATGTCATCGAACATTTTCCCCGACAATATCTCCATCAGTATGTCCAGCATAATGACGAATGGGGAACCCTCATTTTCTCCATATGTCCTATACCAAGAACCAGAGGGCCATGGGGATTTCACCGTTGGAGTCGACAAGCTTCCACCCTAGAGCAATGTAGGATGAGGAAGAGGGCTGCGCATGTGCAACCGGAAGTGGAACACTACGAAGATTGAGTGAGGCTAGAAACATGGGGATTTCACCAATTGAGTCGCCTGAACCCAGGCTTCCGCCCTAGGCTAGTGTGAGGTGAGGATTAGGGCTGAGTATGCGCAACCGGAAATGGAACACAGTACGGAGAACCAGTGGGGCAAGAGACATGGATATTTCACCAAATGAGTCGCCTGAATCCAGGTTTATGCCCTGGGGGTAGTGTCGGGTGAGGAATAGGGTTGCGCATGCGCCACTGGAAGTGGAACTCTGTACTGAGAACCAGTGGGGCTGGAGACATAGGGATTTCACTGAATGAGTCGCCTGGACCCAAGCTTCCGCTCTAGGTTAGTGTCGGGTGAGATTCGATCTGGCTACCTGGTAGAGATATCTGTGTGTGTTTGAGAGAGAGAGTGAGTGGGTGAATGACTGAGTGATTGAGGGAATGAATGAGTGAGTGAGTGTTTATATAAGGTCGTGTGTGAACCATTAGTGTCACTGTGTAACCACCCATGTCGATCAAATGTATGTTCCATCTCTCGTCGCGACAATATGCTCAAACATACTCGCCACACCACCGTGTCCCGCTATGGGTCTACCAAGTGAAGTAGAGCATCCCTATACGATGACGACCGGCGGCCCGACGGGGTGTGACAAGCCGTACTGGGCGTTCAAATTATCAGAAGAAGGACCCATCAGCTATACCCGTATTGTTTGGTGCTACAGCCAGTGACAGCCGGCCCACGAAACTGCAAAGTTGCAGATTGGGATTTTCGTCGCAGACATTCCTCACGATATCAGTCAAGCATAATACTTCGACCCCGAGCAGATCAACGTGGTTTTAGTGGATGTTCTGATGAAGTACAATTCAAAATTCACCCACTTGTTTACCGAAGGATCCTATCATTAAATCTGTCCATCGTGTATTTGACCCAGTATCTCTTCCTCAATGGAAGGCGTCCAGAGATATTGCCATGAACTGCCAGTACTTCGTATTGTTCTCCAATCCCATCAACGAAGCGTAAATCCGTGATTGGTAGTAGAATCTTCAGAACATCGACCATTTCATGCAGGCGTTTAAAGCCGCGACGAGTCGTCCATACGGCTACCTCATACCTCCGAGGATCGCCGATTGACGTCCCACTTGTTATCACCCGACAAGAGGCCACCAAAAGTGAGATTGTGAGCCAGCGACCCTCATGCCATCCACTGAGTGCACACCTGGCAGCGCCTGTCCAGTGGGTCCCTATCCAACCCGCCACCATACATCGGGGCCCCTCCAAACCACAAGCTCAGGATTACTCTCATTACCCAACCGTGAAGAGGCAACCCAAACCCGTAAAAGAGAATGAGTACAAGGTGAACATATTATATATATAAAGGCTATGGAGGGATTTGTTCAAAGAAAGCAAGGAGGTCCAGGTGGGCGAGACGTTAGAGGCCAAAGAAAACAAGTTTCACCACAAAGGGTATTTGGAAGAGGAAGTAGCAATTTTAGTCCATAGCACATATTAAATTGCTGGACAAGGACACTGTCCAAGGAAATTGAAAGAACAGCATCAGTGTTGAAAACTCCGGACATGAGCTGGAGAGCGGCGTATGCTATAGCAATCGCACAAAAGGAACAGCTGCTTGAACGCATCATTAAGATCAAAAGCGTCTACAGTACTCCTATAATTACAAGAGTCTAGTCCGTCATTCATAATTCAGCCATCGTTCATTAAAGAATATCCGCGTCCATAATCCAAAGACCTATTCCATATTCCATATAAAAGTATTAACACCAAATTCAAAAGACAATCATAGTATACATAAACATAAACTAGATTCCTGCAAGAGGACAGCGGTCAACACATATCACGAATCGTTAGATTCTTGGTATGTGCTTTAGAATAGATTAACCAGAATACTATACTGTGAAGTCATGTGGCTCTGTCAGTATGTCGGCACCTCTTCCCACTTCCCTTATATGCGTTGTAATTTTTACCTGTATATGGCGAGATTCTGCTGGTGCACGTTTCGTCCCCGAGGCCCGCCCCCTGTACAGACCTTCTGGTCTTTGATATATGTTGGCATTGTGGGAAGTTCGGGCCTTACAGAATAGTTTTTTATGTTAAATGCCGTCATTTTCATCTGACGACGATACAGCTCACCAATCCCCAGTGTACGAGTTGTCACAGAGACACAGCTCACCAATTACCAATATACGAGTTGTTAGAGCATTTCCATCATAGCTCTCTAGATTTGTATCTAATACCGCTTATGCCGGTGCTAGGGGCCGTGTGGTTATGTCATCCAAGTTGCCACATGAACAGGTACAATAAAAGCGTACCTGAGATACAACGCATATCACGAATCGTTAGATTCTTGGTATGTGTTTTAGAATAGGTTAACCAGAAGACTATACTGTGAAGTCATGTGGCTCTGTCAGTATGTCGGCACCTCTTCCCACTCCCCTTATATGCGTTGTTAGTTTTACCTATATATGGCGAGATTCTGCTGGTGGACGTTTCGTCCCCGAGGCCCGCATCTGTACAAACCTTCTGGTATTTGATATATGTCGGCATTGTGGGAAGTTGATGCTGGGTCGACATCGGGCCTTACAGAATAGTTTTTTTGTGTTAAATGCCGTCATTTTCATCTGACGACGATACAGCTCACCAATCCCCAGTGTACGAGTTCTCACAGCGACACAGCTCACCAATTAACAATATACGAGTTGTCAGAGCATTTCCATAATAGCTCTCTAGATTTGTATCTAATACCGCTTATGCCGGTGCTAGGGGCCGTGTGGTCATGTCATCCAAGTTGTCACATGAACATGTACAACAAAAGCGTACCTGAGAAACAACACATATCACGAATCGTTAGATTCTTGATATGCGCTTTAGAATAGGTTAACCAGAAGACTATACTGTGAAGTCGTGTGGCTCTGTCAGTATGTACGCATCTCTTCCCACTTCCCTTATATGCGTTGTAATTCATTGATGCCGGGAAGACATCGTGATGTTCCAAATGTATCAAATCCGTATCGCTGATCAGTATTCTTAATCCATATGATATTCGTTGTAAAGTCGTCATCTAGATAATTATGTTACGCTTTGATTGTGACTGTTCATATGAGCACCATAAGGATCGTGAAGGACATGGGCTCAAAAGACAATCATAGTATACATAAACATAAACTAGATTCCTGCAAGAGGACAGCGGTCAACACATATCACGAATCGTTAGATTCTTGGTATGTGCTTTAGAATAGATTAACCAGAATACTATACTGTGAAGTCATGTGGCTCTGTCAGTATGTCGGCACCTCTTCCCACTTCCCTTATATGCGTTGTAATTTTTACCTGTATATGGCGAGATTCTGCTGGTGCACGTTTCGTCCCCGAGGCCCGCCCCCTGTACAGACCTTCTGGTCTTTGATATATATTGGCATTGTGGGAAGTTCGGGCCTTACAGAATAGTTTTGGCTCTGTCAGTATGTACGCATCTCTTCCCACTTCCCTTATATGCGTTGTAATTCATTGATGCCGGGAAGACATCGTGATGTTCCAAATGTATCAAATCCGTATCGCTGATCAGTATTCTTAATCCATATGATATTCGTTGTAAAGTCGTCATCTAGATAATTATGTTACGCTTTGATTGTGACTGTTCATATGAGCACCATAAGGATCGTGAAGGACATGGGCTCATACGGCCCTAGCCCCGGGTTAATCGGAAGTAGACACAAGTTACGAAACGAAATGCCATAGATCTTGCACGCTACGCTCATATTTTGCTATCAGCATGCAATATGTATCGCCAAATTTGAGAAACTTTGAGTGGAGGCGCTTGGTGATATAGCCCTGTTTTATAAGTTTCTGCAACAATGTTTTGTGACGTTGATTAAAATCGTCACAATTAACACAGGATTTAGCAAATGCTACTAGGCGAGATATGTATACGCCATATGCAGGTCCCACTGGAATATTACTGTCCGGAAAGGGATAGTTTACGATGTCGAAATTGTAATGATCTCTTTTGTCATGAAGTCGACGAGAGAGAAGGTCCGCTTCATTTTTATAGAGACATAGGTCTAAATATGATGTGCCTGTGGGGCTATCTGTAGTTTCCTTCAAATTCAGTGAAGGTGGATATATATCCTTCACTGCGTCATTTATATAGCGATTATCCACAACGAGAATATCGTCTATATAGCGTTTGGTGAATGAGAAGGAACGGGTTTTGAATGGATCGGTTTGTGAAAGCGCCTGCATATAGTCGTATTCATAAGAGAACAGATATAGATCAGCCAACAGGGGTGCACAATTAGTACCCATTGGAATACCTATATGCTGTTGATATATTGTGTGGCTGAATTTCACATAGATATTTTTAACGAGCAATTCAAGCTACTCTATGGAAATAGAAACATCCCATGAATGATACCCCTTGTATGTAGTAGAGCTAAAGAATGCTTTATGGCTTCCGACATTATTATATCTACGATCAGTTTTCTTGAACACAGATACTATTAATGAACTTAGACGGTCAATAAGGTCCTCATGAGGGATTGTAGTATAGAGAGTTTAGAAACCCAACGTGGATACATGTCTGTACGGTATGTGACCTTTAGCAACAACTTCTTCCGTAAGACATTTTGAGTTTTTCAATATCCACATACATTCAACACCAGAGGTTTTTTTTAAATAGTGGCGCAATACCTATCCCAACATGCTTTTACCTACTGAAGGGCCCTCGTCAACAGGGTTGAGAGAAGCTTGGTGGTGCAGCTTCTAGATCCAGTTATGAATCTAGCTTTGTATGGCGATTTATGCATTTTGGGAGTCCATTATACTTTTGGTATGTCGTTATGATTGGTTGGAGGACAAATACCTCTTTCCCTGAGCAACATTTTGTGATTGTTAAATAAATCTTCCAAAGTAAATTCAGTTTGGGAGTAAGTAGACGTATTTGATGATATGTTTACACTCAATTCTTTAACCAGCACCTGGTAATACTAATATTTACATATGAATGTTATATTATTTGTCTGCTGGGACTATGACGAATTTACTCTGGAGATTTCCAAGAAATTCTTGCGAATTGAGATTTCTCAGTACTTGCTTTGCTTAGGAAGGGTACTTCTGTCAATATGACGGATTGCTTCAACGACCTTGTTTTTGGTGCGGTCCAGCCAATCAGCGAGTATTGTAGGTTCAAATTTTTCTCGCTTAGACAAATCAATAACGTACTAGCCCAAACGACACCCTTTTATCCCTTAGACCAATCAATAAGGTAATAGCCCAAACGACACCATCTTTCTTGTTTCACAATGAGCACTAAATTACAACGCATATAAGGGACGTGGGAAGAGGTGCCGACATACTGACAGCCACATGACTTCACAGTATAGTCTTCTGGTTAACCTATTCTAAAGCACATACCAAGAATCTAACGATTCGTCATATGTGTTGTATCTCAGGTACGCTTTTATCGTACCTGTTCATGTGGCAACTTGGATGACATGACCACACGGCCCCTAGCACCGGCCTAAGCGATATTAGATACAAATCTAGAGAACTATGATGGAAATGCTCTGACAACTCGTATATTGGTACTTGGTGATCTGTGTCGCTGTGACAACTTTTGAACTGACAACGAGGATATTTTATCGATGCTGTTATTGATGCAGCTCAAGGTGGGACCACCGAGGCCGCTCAACACTAACGGTCACGTTCAAGATGACATCGAATGGGTGACTCGGGTATGTCTTTTGGTGCATAAGAAACAGATACTACCCAAATATGACACCTACACACCTACCCGTTCCCAGAATCTGCTGGCCCTGTATGAGGCATTTAATAGACGAAGCTAGAAACGGGAAATTATCTTCTCCAACCCGCACCACGGCGTTGACACTCGTCAACGCCCAGTAATGTCCGTCCATGGATGATCGACAATACGTTAAGGCATTACATTATCCCGAAGACGAGCAGAGTCGCAGCTCAACAGTCAACATGGGTGATACTTTCTCTGTGTGCACGTTTTCCTGACACTACGATACGATGCGACACCAGAGGAATATACATGGATATGAAGACACCGAGGCACAAGAAGGCGATGCAGATGTTGAGAGTGTACCGGCTGATTCTGAGGGTCCACCGCCTGATACCGATGATGATGCTGCTGAGAGTCTGTCCACTGAAAGGGAGAGCCTGATATCATATAGTCAGCCTACGTCCTAGGGAAGCCTGAGTGAGGAGGAACCTACCTTCTGGGATCGTATTGTGGAAGAGGTTATTAATACTTATGCTGGAGCGATCGAGAAAGCCGCACCGGATAACTTACAACAGCCGTACATCCAAATGAGGCCCCATATTAGAAAAACAGCCGTTGCTATCTATGAACAGTTCAGCCTATTACCGCTTGAAATGAAAGGCGATCCCACGCCTAGGTCCATCATGAAGATCAAGCGTCACAGAGGCTTCTCATCGGCCCATTTGGATGGCGGCTTTGTCCACCGCGCCCTAATACGTCCGCCCAAATGTCCTTTTGCAATATCCTTGCCTGCGCATGCGCAGATAGACATTTCCATCACACATCAGTCCAGTCGATCTCTTCTCCACTGGTGATTCAAAATGATACCTCACACAGCCGATTCGGACGCCGGATGATCCAGCTCTACCACAAACTGTCCACTCAAATGCCCTATTCCCTGGCTGCGCATGCGCTATTAAACGGCATTCCCGCTACGCATGAGTCCACGAGTGCTTCAATATGACACCTCGCACGGCCCATTCGGACCACGGATGGTCCAACTTTACCCCATACGTTCCTACACTGTAAACTGAGGTGTTAACTTATTGAACGCCTAAATTGTATCACTTGATTTAAACTTGTTTTTTATTTAGTCTGGGGACCACATTAAGCCGAGACTTATCCTGGGTCCCCCATACATTAATACAATATATACAGCAAAATTAGAGAAGTAACATAATACCATACATTCGGTGACAGAAAGTGCAGACAGAAAGTCAGTATATCGCTCTTGTTGGACCGGTATAAAGCAAAGGAGCTAGAGTCTAGAAATAATAGCAATACATATAGCGTAAATGATCATGATGTAAGACAACAAACTTAAGAACCTCATCAAAGATGAGCTAGAAGAGAGAGAAAGAGAAAGAGTCGGGGCTTTAACGCACATATACTCCAACCAGGCCATGCCCGGCCGCGAACTATGGTTTAAGAACAAGGACTCATGCTTAACTCAAAATCTGTTTGTCATGGCAATGAAGTTACAGACTGCTTGGCATATTTGTAGATTTACCGGAACTGAAAGGTCATAATTACCAAATAACAAGAGTATCACTGAGAGTATAAATTGTATCACTTATTGAACACGTTATTGTGTTCAAATTGTTAACTTCCATATTCGATTTTGAACTTTAGCATTCGAACCATTAACGCGGGTATTCAAATGCAGAACGCATTATTGGCACGCGTATTCAAAGTTTGAACAATAGCATTCTAAATTCTAACATACGTCTTCACAACTATATCACGCGTGTTAAAGTTGTTCAATAATGCGCTTTGCATTCGAATACCTGCGTTAATGGTTTGAATGCTAAAGTTCAAAATTGAATATGGAACAATTTGAACACAATTACGCGTTCAATAAGTGCCACAATTTAGGCGTTCAATAAGTTAACACCTCAGTTTACAGGGTAGAAATGCCTCTTTTCCACTATTCCTTGACTGCACATGCCCAGATTAACATTTCCATTACACAAAAGTCCATTCAAACTCAACACCACGATTACTTCAATATGACCCCCACACGTGACTAAGGATGGTCCACTTCTACCCCAAAATGTTTATTCAAATGTGCTTTTTCTACTGGGCATGCTGAGCTTGACGAAAGCTCCACCGCACACTAGTTCAGTCACGAGTGCTTTAATATGAAATCCCACCTAGACTCCGAAACGTTCAACCCAGATCTGCCTGTGTACCACGCATGCGCAATCAGAATTTTTTAGCGGAAATCAAGCAACAGCGTGAGACAGAAAATATAAGGTGCCACACTCCATACTGTAAGTCGCAAAAACAATGTCCATGAGTGGGTTCCCCATTATGCTGGACAGTGCTGAAGTATATGTCAGGTATATCAAGGTATTTTCTCAATTTCCCTTTATGTAGTGCTGCTGGCCGCGATAACAGCGTACCCGCATTTGGTGCGCAGGCACTGCTGATTCAAATCCCACCTGTGGCAGGTTACCAGGTTTAGCCCATATCGAGGTTTTTACTTTATCGGACGACCTCGATGCTCATCCACTAATATCAGATGAGTTATTGTTCTTGAGCTGATCATCACAGCCCCAGCTGTCATCACAGCTCCACACGAACAGCTGCAATAAAAGCGCGGCTGAGATACTGAGAATCCATCGTATTCTTGGGTCTAAATGTGAGATGCGGAACTAAGCTTTCCTGTGAAGTCATATGGTTGTTTTTTAGTCGCCAGACGTCGTCAATTTTTCCCACCTCTTGCATATCGCTCCAATGCTGTGCATGGAGATTCCCCTTCTCTCGCCGCACATGCCATGTATTGCTATGCCTATAACCCTGAATTGCCCGAGGCAAGGTAGGATTGACCTCGAAGGCCAAAGCCTAATTCCATCCGGACATTCCCGGGGATTACCGGACATTCCCGAAAATTCTCGAACACTCCCGGTGATTAAGGCGAACCGACATTGATGTGATAGGGGACTCCCGCGGAGGCTTATCACCGGAACCGGAAGTGATCGCATCACCACCGGAAATGAACGCCTCACCGCGGAGGAATACCTAAGATCACTTACGGTCACGTG
>JAVTVY010041988.1:0-18394 GCA_036873755.1 Hanleya hanleyi | reverse complement strand
GCAATGTCCTGTGTGACTTCTCCACCTAACATGGATACAGACCAGATAACCACCGTGCTGGAGAATGATCCAGAGACACGTATGGTCTTTCAAGGGGTGTTCGCCCGAGATGTGTTCCCATTAGACCGTATGTATCCTGCTGCTTACGTTCTCAACACGGACCCGATGGATCGACCCGGTGAACACTGGGTGGCCGTGTACTTGACAGAACAGCAGGGCGAAAACTTTGACCCGTACGGCCTGCCACCCCTCCATCCCGATTTAACAGACTTCATGGATCAAGGTACAGAGACGTGGTGTTGGAACAGTCAAACGTTGCAAAGCCTGACCAGTAGCGTGTGCGGACAATATTGCTTGTTTTACCTGTACCATCGATGCCGGGAAGACCCTTATCTACCATCGTACAGATGTTTGACGAGTACCCCAAGGCCGAGGATCGCGATGTACTCGTCTATGACTGGGCCGCCCATCATTTCAATGTACAAGCCCCGTTCTGGGCTTAAGTTAATTACAAGCCCCTTGTTCTGTGCTTAAGTTTACAAGCCCCCTTGTTCTGGGCTTCAATGTACAAACCCCTTGTTCTGGGCTTCAATTAATTACAAGCCCCTTGTTCTGGGCTTCAGTTTTCACGTGGTTGTTCTCACGTTGTTGTTGTTCACTGAATAAAAAAATGAGATCTCACCAAAAAAAACCTGTCTTGTGTGTTTTATTCATAATGCATCAATGCCCAATGTGGAGATTCAGTCAAACTGAAATCAGTGGTGTAGGATGGGGCCAAAATGTAGCCCATCAAGGTTAGAATGCAAGCGCACTATAGTAAAATAGAGAGCCAATGAAATCAGTCCACAGACCAAGTACGTGTTTTTGGTCTAGGTTTGGAGCGGGTATTTCATTGAGGTGCGTGTATACGGTGAGTGAAGACTCGTCCAACACGTATAGATTATGTTGATGACTATAAGTTCTAGGTAACCCATCAAGGTTAGAATGCAAGAACACTATAGTAAAATAGAGAGCCAATGAAATCAGCCTACAGACCAAGTACGTGTTTTTGGTCTAGGTTTGGAGCGGGAATTTCATTGAGGTACGTGTATACGGTGAGTGAAGAGACTCGTCCAACACGTATAGATTATGACTATAAGTTATATGAGCATAATGCATGAAAGTGGCTTTGAACACCGTATTAGCCAATCAGTGGCCTAGAATGGAGCCAAAGGTAACCCATCCATGTCCAGAAAATATTACCCGGGTGTACAAGAACCCAGATGTAGGCGCGGACGTCAGCGAAAGCACACCGTGAGTACCCCAATTCGATTGGCTGATTGTTCGACCGTTGATTGGTTCTTTTTCTCGACCGCTGATTGGCTCTTTTTCTCGACCGCTGATTGGTCCAAATGGAACTGCCCATCTTTCCCAGGTTCATCTAGAATCCCCTTTTTTGTGCTCAAGCTCTGACTATAGCGATGCCGCAACATTGTCTCATTGGACATTGGACCGTTTGACCTGGAGGTGACCATTTGACCTGACATGCGTACGCGCGCGCACTGCCGGGGATGACGCGCACTTCCGGAGAACTCGCGCGCGCGCGCTCGCGCTGGGGGGCCGGGGCGGGCCGCGGCGGGAAAACACCCCGGCGGTTGAACATACGGACGTCTAAGAGGAAACATTAGGAACTCTTCTATGTTTGGAGGTAGTTTTAGTGAAAAACCCGGAAGTGACGTCACAACCCCCACGTGACCTGCGCAGCAGAATGGAAACGACACCCTAGTGTAACTCCCTCACCTAGGCTTCACATGGATACCTCACTCGATCCCATCGACCCACTAGGGGCCCACCTACACCCCAACACGTCTATTTCTATACTACGGCCAGACTGCGCATGCGCAGAATCCCGCTAGTTCAACCCCACCCCAAGTTCAACCCCACACCCCTTCACGAAGGCTTCACTTGGATACCTCACTCGACTCCATTGGCCCATTCGTGGCTCCCCTAGCTCCAACACGTAGAGCGGGACCCATACAGGGTCCAGTTTTCGACACTAGGTGACCACATCACGACAGAAATGGCCAGTTTTCGACACCGGAGGTGCCGCCATCTTGAACATACGTGCCGCCATCTTGGATATGTCCCATAATGCACCGGGTCAAAATACTCGCTTCTGATTGGACGAGAGCTCCGTGGCGGATTTGAAATACTCGCTTCTGATTGGACGAGAGCTCCGCATTGCATCTGCGCATGCGCAGAATGATATTCCTACCGCACACCCAACCCATCAGATGCCCCTTCACCTAGGCTTCACTTGGATACCTCACTCGACCCCATTGCATCATTAGGGACTCCCCTACATCCCAAAACGTCTATGCGCATGCGCAGAATGACGCTAGTTCAACCCCACTAGTCCAGTCAGATGCCCCTTCACCTACGCTTCACTTTGATACCTCACTCGACCCCACTGGACCATTATTGGCTTCGCTAGCTCCAACACGGCTATTTCCATACCCTTGGGCCACCGCGCATGCGCAGAATGACGCTATTTCAAACCCACTAGTCCAGTCAGATGCCCCTTCACCTAGGCTTCACTTTGATACCTCACTCGACCCCATTGGTCCATGAGTAACTCCCCTACATGCCAACACGGCTATGTTCATACCCTTGGGCCACCGCGCATGCGCAGAATGACGCTAGTTCAACCCCACTAGTCCAGTCAGATGCCCCCTCACCTAGGCTTCACTTTGATACCTCACTACGACCCCATTGGACCATTATTGGCTTCGCTAGCTCCCAACACGGCTATTTCCATACCCTTGGGCCACCGCGCATGCGCAGAATGACGCTATTTCAAACCCACTAGTCCAGTCAGATGCCCCTTCACCTAGGCTTCACTTTGATACCTCACCCGACCCCATTGGTCCATGAGTAACTCCCCTACATGCCAACACGGCTATGTTCATACCCTTGGGCCACAGCGCATGCGCAGAATGACGCTAGTTCACCCCCACTAGTCCAGTCAGATGCCCCCTCACCTAGGCTTCACTTTGATACCTCACTCGACCCCATTGGACCATTATTGGCTTCGCTAGCTCCCAACACGGCTATTTCCATACCCTTGGGCCACAGCGCATGCGCAGAATGACGCTATTTCAAACCCACTAGTCCAGTCAGATGCCCCCTCACCTAGGCTTCACTTTGATACCTCACTCGATCCCACTGGACCAGTAGTAACTCCCCTAGCTCCAACACGGCTATTTCCATACCCTTGGGCCACCGCGCATGCGCAGAATGACGCTAGTTCAACCCCACACCCAGCCCATCAGATGCCCCCTCACATAGGCTTCACATTGATACCTTACTCGACCCCACTGGACCAGTAGTAACTCCCCTAGCTCCAAAACGGCTATTTCCATATCCTTGGGCCACACGAGTTGTCTCCCTTGCGTCAGTGCGTGCAGATGGCGCTATGATCGACGCCGTGATGTGGAAAGGGCGTCCCCACACCATCCTGGAGCCGCCATTTTGTTTGTTGATTTTCTGCGGAGATACACGGGACAATAAACGCTCGACCCTAGGGTGGTACAGATGCTAGACTGATGCTATTAACATGGTACAACATCTATAGATTATGTTTATTATTATTATATGGCTTAGAGGTTTTTTTGAGGGTAATGTGAGGGTTTTTTCTCCACGTGACCTCCCCACCGCCTCGTTTGCTCCCTTGCGCCGCCATTTTGAACCCACCACCACCACCCACAGGCCGCCATTTTGAACCCACCACCACCACCCACAGGCCGCCATTTTGAACCCACCACCACCACCCACAGGCCGCCATTTTGAACCCACCACCACCTCCCACAGACCGCCATTTTGACCACCCCACACCCAGCCCATTAGATGCCCCTTCACATAAGCTTCACTTTGATACCTCATTTTATCTAGGGACTACTTTTTCTCCGCGGAAGGTTTTTCCCGCGACCGAATCACCGCAAGACATGACCGCATCACCGCGGATGAATACATCTTTGACCTGGGTCACGTGATATGCAAATTTGGAACTCTCCTGTGCTGGAGGTAGCTTTTTGGTCAGAGGTCAAAATACTCGCTTCTCATTGGCTGTCACCTCCACGTGACCTCCACAAAATATGCAAATTTCTGAGGTCAAGTTGAACCATTTCACTCTTTATATACTACTTGCCCATTAGCAACAGATCGAGTTTGATGTTGAGGTTTGAATATACGCGCGGCACAAATAAAAAAAAATGATTGGACGATCATAACCGGAAACATTTTTCCTTAAACCGGAAACGTTTAAGAGTCTCGAATATTACTACCGGAAACGTTTGCCTTTTGACAGGAAACGTCTAAAGTATTGGATGTTACAACAGGAAACGTTTGCTTTTTGACAGGAAACGTCTTCCAAATGTCAATTCATGACATCTGATTGGTTGGTGCAAGTTTAAACGTTTAAACTTTTTAAAAGTTCACAATTTCTAAACGTTTAAAAAGTTTGAACGTTTAAAAGAGGGATTTATGGCGCGAACGGCCTTTCATTCCGGCGCATTCTGAGAGCATATTTCTATGAATAAAGTGAAAGTATGAAAATATTTTTTTGATGTGGAAGTTATATTTTCCTTATACCCGGGATGTTTTAAATTTGAATTTAGTAAAAATGTGCGTCCGGGTGCATATTGACGGAATGGTTACTTCTAAGAACTATGTAGAGTGGTGTGAAAATGTACAGAAAGATACTTTAAGCGAAACTAATTTTCTTGCACCTAATCTATGATCCACTATACGGACTAAATCCTGGACCTAATCGAGACAAAGGCCTTCCGTTTCTCGAGATTATTTTCAAACTGGAGATGTAAAATGGTGTATTTTGACAGGAATTTGTAGCTTTGTGAAAACTCACAGACTTCCACATTAACCTAAAAAGTTGTTAGATGCGGAACTCAATCCAGGACTGTAACTTTTTGGAAGACGTGGGCCTGCTTCTGCCGGAAATTCTTCAAATTCTGGATGCAAGAATTCAAGATGCCGTGTTCAGGCCTCAATTTCTATTTTTAAGGACTTCATTAGACTTATGGAGATGTCCCTTCTGGAAACTTTTGAATTTTCCAATGCAAAATGACGCGTTCTGGTGCATTCTGATAGCATATTTTGACATTTGGTATCACACTTATGTTTTGGTTGTGCCAGTAGTATGGAAAGGGCATTCTATTCATATCTGATGAGGGGGAGGAGGGCACAGGTAGAACTGTTATGAAAGTGTGGTGGATTGAACTTTGACCGTTGCGGATTTCATGTAGGAACTTTGACCTGGGATATCCTTTCTTATCGTCATGTGGGAGAGATCGGAGGGAATAGGTGGGTTTAATCAGGGTTGGATGAGGGTAGAACGACATTTGACCCGGAAATCTCTATACCTATCGTGCTGCGGGAGGAGTGGGGGGGGGGGGGGGCTGAGGAGATGGGGGTTTAATGTGGGTTGTATGAACTTTGACCAGTGAAATCTCTTTTCATCGTAGTTTGGGGGAGATGAGGAGGGAAAATGTGGGTTTACTGAGGGTTGTATGACCTTGGACCTTGGACCTTGGACCTGGGATATTGGATGTCACCTTGGGTCGCGTGACTGATGGGTGGATGTAAAAATAGGATTTGGGTCGTGTATAGGTTAAATGCAGTAAATGACGTCACTTCCGCCAAAGGTCGATGTTCGTGGATAAGAATATCCCGCATTAAATGCTCAGTTGTGTTATTATTGAATAATATCATAGCTAACTTTTATTGTGTTCCGCTTACTCAGTCTCAATTTATTCCTGAAAAAAATGTGAGTTGCGACCCTGTGTTCTATACAGGACACAATCAAACGACGATACCCACGTGATTAGCTCAGACGAACGAAAAGTGCTCGTTTCAGAAAACAGTTTACGTTCTCAAGAATCAGTTGGATTGGAGTGTGGTTTGGTACATTTCACGTGAAGTGGGAGGAGTGGTAATCAAAGACATCAGTATGTAGTGTGATCACATGATCCAGTTTCCTTTCACGTGACAGGTCACATGCGCAAATCGAGCCGCGAAACATTCGGAACACCTCGGACTCGTATCAGGACGTTTGGCCTCTGGTAATATGCCTCGCTTTGGTAATATGCCTCGGAAAGCTCTGTGTCACAGCTGTGTAATTTGTCACAGTCACTTTATCATGGTTGGGAATACACCCGTGAACAGGAAAACTAATCGATTTTAAGTGTGATTGTTATCTCCTATAGAGCGCTATGACTAGCTATATTTACTCTTTTCTATTTAGCTGGCTGTTCCCGCCCAACTGGGGTACGGCTCCGATAAGATTAACCTCAGGACGGATAAGATCGGATAAATGACCAAAAAAAAGAAAAAGAAAAAAAGGTGTCTATTACCAGAGCCAATTCTCATACTAGAGGATGCCTAGTTCACAAAACATACTGAAGTTTCATAAATTTTGGACTTAACTAAAAAATTTAGCATAGGCCTAGGAATCTTTATCCCAGTTGCGCTGGTCGAGAAGTGATGATCTGCTGTTCTCAGCTCTGGTTTAGCGAGTGTTGTTCTAGGCCGGAATTGTGTAGGGCAAGCCGTTTTGGTATCATCCGTTTATTTTGGATATCAAAAATCTCGTTGTATGGTATCAAGAATAAATGTGCGCCATTTTGGTATTTATTTGTTATCAACAATTATTTTTCGGCTGAACGATTATCGTCTAGGCTACAAACACTGCCCGCAATTGAAATTATCCTTAACACGCTCTCAGCGTAGCGATTACTCCGCCAGTACAAACCTTCTTCTTCTTTTTAAAATATAGAAAAAAAAACTTTCTTGAATAGAAAAGACGTATGTTTCACTTTTGATACCAAAAATTCTTCTTCTTTTAATACATATACATATAAAGAGGAATTTTCATATTAATAAAGGATTTTCCGATATCCAAACTAAAGTTTTATTTTTGATATCAAAACATGATATTTTTATGTCACAAAGTAAACGAATGAATATCAAACCGGCTTGCCATAATTATCTCAGCTAATCCATTGGACGCTTTAGTTCCATTCTGAATTATCGCAAATGGTCATGATGGGTAGGCCAGCCTAACTTTAACATCCTCATAACAGGGGTCCAATACACCCCTGACCGCAGTTCACTGCACTAGCACAGTTCCGAAGAATATTAGACGTGGTCTCCGGAGCTGATTGAAACAGTCTATTGGCAAAACCGATGTTTCGATTGGCCAATTCTCGATTTGAAAATGGAACCTTCCAAACCGCAGGTTCATTGTTTTATTCGCAAACTAACACCACTGCTCCCCTTCGAATAGCGAACTGCTAACCGCGAACTGCAGACCAACTTCACGAAGGTAAACTAACCTGAAATGACGAAAAGGCTATCATAACAACATGTACCTATATGTAGCATATATAGAACAATTAATTAGAACATGGCTTGTAACCCACCTGGGGGTCAATATTGACGAAATCTATTTTATTGAGCATTTCTTCAGTACCACGTACCGGTACTATGCATCGATTCTTTTCTCCAGCTGAGATTATTTTAGTGAATAACTGTTTGCTTAGGTGCAATTTGCTTACGTGCCCGACATGCCCATTAGCAACAGATCGAGTTTGATGTTGAGGTTTGAATATACGCGCGGCACAAATAAAAAAAAAATGATTGGACGATCATAACCGGAAACGTTTTTCCTTAAACCGGAAACGTTTAAAAGTCTCGAATATTACTACCGGAAACGTTTGCCTTTTGACAGGAAACGTCTAAAGTATTGGATGTTACAACAGGAAACGTTTGCTTTTTGACAGGAAACGTCTTCCAAATGTCAATTCATGACATCTGATTGGTTGGTGCAAGTTTAAACGTTTAAACTTTTTAAAAGTTCACAATTTCTAAACGTTTAAAAAGTTTGAACGTTTAAAAGAGGGATTTATGGCGCGAACGGCCTTTCATTCCGGCGCATTCTGAGAGCATATTTCTATGAATAAAGTGAAAGTATGAAAATATTTTTTTGATGTGGAAGTTATATTTTCCTTATACCCGGGATGTTTTAAATTTGAATTTAGTAAAAATGTGCGTCCGGGTGCATATTGACGGAATGGTTACTTCTAAGAACTATGTAGAGTGGTGTGAAAATGTACAGAAAGATACTTTAAGCGAAACTAATTTTCTTGCACCTAATCTATGATCCACTATACGGACTAAATCCTGGACCTAATCGAGACAAAGGCCTTCCGTTTCTCGAGATTATTTTCAAACTGGAGATGTAAAATGGTGTATTTTGACAGGAATTTGTAGCTTTGTGAAAACTCACAGACTTCCACATTAACCTAAAAAGTTGTTAGATGCGGAACTCAATCCAGGACTGTAACTTTTTGGAAGACGTGGGCCTGCTTCTGCCGGAAATTCTTCAAATTCTGGATGCAAGAATTCAAGATGCCGTGTTCAGGCCTCAATTTCTATTTTTAAGGACTTCATTAGACTTATGGAGATGTCCCTTCTGGAAACTTTTGAATTTTCCAATGCAAAATGACGCGTTCTGGTGCATTCTGATAGCATATTTTGACATTTGGTATCACACTTATGTTTTAACTAAAAAATTTAGCATAGGCCTAGGAATCTTTATACCAGTTGCGCTGGTCGAGAAGTGATGATCTGCTGTTCTCAGCTCTGGTTTAGCGAGTGTTGTTCTAGGCCGGAATTGTGTAGGGCAAGCCGTTTTGGTATCATCCGTTTATTTTGGATATCAAAAATCTCGTTGTATGGTATCAAGAATAAATGTGCGCCATTTTGGTATTTATTTGTTATCAACAATTATTTTTCGGCTGAACGATTATCGTCTAGGCTACAAACACTGCCCGCAATTGAAATTATCCTTAACACGCTCTCAGCGTAGCGATTACCCCGCCAGTACAAACCTTCTTCTTCTTTTTAAAATATAGAAAAAAAAACTTTCTTGAATAGAAAAGACGTATGTTTCACTTTTGATACCAAAAATTCTTCTTCTTTTAATACATATACATATAAAGAGAAATTTTCATATTAATAAAGGATTTTCCGATATCCAAACTAAAGTTTTATTTTTGATATCAAAACATGATATTTTTATGTCACAAAATAAACGAATGAATATCAAACCGGCTTGCCATAATTATCTCAGCTAATCCATTGGACGCTTTAGTTCCATTCTGAATTATCGCAAATGGTCATGATGGGTAGGCCAGCCTAACTTTAACATCCTCATAACAGGGGTCCAATACACCCCTGACCGCAGTTCACTGCACTAGCACAGTTCCGAAGAATATTAGACGTGGTCTCCGGAGCTGATTGAAACAGTCTATTGGCAAAACCGATGTTTCGATTGGCCAATTCTCGATTTGAAAATGGAACCTTCCAAACCGCAGGTTCATTGTTTTATTCGCAAACTAACACCACTGCTCCCCTTCGAATAGCGAACTGCTAACCGCGAACTGCAGACCAACTTCACGAAGGTAAACTAACCTGAAATGACGAAAAGGCTATCATAACAACATGTACCTATATGTAGCATATATAGAACAATTAATTAGAACATGGCTTGTAACCCACCTGGGGGTCAATATTGACGAAATCTATTTTATTGAGCATTTCTTCAGTACCACGTACCGGTACTATGCATCGATTCTTTTCTCCAGCTGAGATTATTTTAGTGAATAACTGTTTGCTTAGGTGCAATTTGCTTACGTGCCCGACATGCCCATTAGCAACAGATCGAGTTTGATGTTGAGGTTTGAATATACGCGCGGCACAAATAAAAAAAAAATGATTGGACGATCATAACCGGAAACGTTTTTCCTTAAACCGGAAACGTTTAAAAGTCTCGAATATTACTACCGGAAACGTTTGCCTTTTGACAGGAAACGTCTAAAGTATTGGATGTTACAACAGGAAACGTTTGCTTTTTGACAGGAAACGTCTTCCAAATGTCAATTCATGACATCTGATTGGTTGGTGCAAGTTTAAACGTTTAAACTTTTTAAAAGTTCACAATTTCTAAACGTTTAAAAAGTTTGAACGTTTAAAAGAGGGATTTATGGCGCGAACGGCCTTTCATTCCGGCGCATTCTGAGAGCATATTTCTATGAATAAAGTGAAAGTATGAAAATATTTTTTTGATGTGGAAGTTATATTTTCCTTATACCCGGGATGTTTTAAATTTGAATTTAGTGAAAATGTGCGTCCGGGTGCATATTGACGGAATGGTTACTTCTAAGAACTATGTAGAGTGGTGTGAAAATGTACAGAAAGATACTTTAAGCGAAACTAATTTTCTTGCACCTAATCTATGATCCACTATACGGACTAAATCCTGGACCTTATCGAGACAAAGGCCTTCCGTTTCTCGAGATTATTTTCAAACTGGAGATGTAAAATGGTGTATTTTGACAGGAATTTGTAGCTTTGTGAAAACTCACAGACTTCCACATTAACCTAAAAAGTTGTTAGATGCGGAACTCAATCCAGGACTGTAACTTTTTGGAAGACGTGGGCCTGCTTCTGCCGGAAATTCTTCAAATTCTGGATGCAAGAATCCAAGATGCCGTGTTCAGGCCTCAATTTCTATTTTTAAGGACTTCATTAGACTTATGGAGATGTCCCTTCTGGAAACTTTTGAATTTTCCAATGCAAAATGACGCGTTCTGGTGAATTCTGATAGCATATTTTGACATTTGGTATCACACTTATGTTTTGGTTGTGCCAGTAGTATGGAAAGGGCATTCTATTCATATCTGATGAGGGGGAGGAGGGCACAGGTAGAACTGTTATGAAAGTGTGGTGGATTGAACTTTGACCGTTGCGGATTTCATGTAGGAACTTTGACCTGGGATATCCTTTCTTATCGTCATGTGGGAGAGATCGGAGGGAATAGGTGGGTTTAATCAGGGTTGGATGAGGGTAGAACGACATTTGACCCGGAAATCTCTATACCTATCGTGCTGCGGGAGGAGTGGGGGGGGGCTGAGGAGATTGAGGTTTAATGTGGGTTGTATGAACTTTGACCAGTGAAATCTCTTTTCATCGTAGTTTGGGGGAGATGAGGAGGGAAAATGTGGGTTTAATGAGGGTTTACTGAGGGTTGTATGACCTTGGACCTTGGACCTTGGACCTGGGATATTGGAGGTCACCTTGGGTCGCGTGACTGATGGGTGGATGTAAAAATAGGATTTGGGTCGTGTATAGGTTAAATGCAGTAAATGACGTCACTTCCGCCAAAGGTCGATGTTCGTGGATAAGAATATCCCGCATTAAATGCTCAGTTGTGTTATTATTGAATAATATCATAGCTAACTTTTATTGTGTTCCGCTTACTCAGTCTCAATTTATTCCTGAAAAAAATGTGAGTTGCGACCCTGTGTTCTATACAGGACACAATCAAACGACGATACCCACGTGATTAGCTCAGACGAACGAAAAGTGCTCGTTTCAGAAAACAGTTTACGTTCTCAAGAATCAGTTGGATTGGAGTGTGGTTTGGTACATTTCACGTGAAGTGGGAGGAGTGGTAATCAAAGACATCAGTATGTAGTTCCAGACTAAAGTACGAGAACGTCAGTTTTCCAAGGGGGAACTGAACCTGTTTAACCGTAATGGGACACATCAATAGTTCTTTTTACCTACAGGGTTTCGTCTTGAAGCTCTGGTAGAATAGACTGCGACTGAAAATGACGCCATGGTGTGCATCTACTGTGGAGGAGTAAAGATGGCATTTTAGGGTGGGCATGGGTGTCTTTGAACAAATGAAGTACCATTCTGGGTCCAAATGAGCCGTGCAGGATGTCATCTTGAAGTTTACGAGCTGCAGACTAGGACTGGGCTTTTTATTGGAAGCTACGCATGATGCGCAGTCAAAGTGTAGTAGAGAAAGGACATGTTCGGGCACACAGGAGGCTATTTTTCTCATATAAATGCCCTTTTCAAACTGAAGCGAACCCCCTATTTGCCTCTTTTCCCATACAGCGAACCCCCTGATGTGTCCTTTTGGAGTGAAGGCGAACCACCCCTCAGTAAATCCTGGCTACGGCCCTGGCATATCGACCTTGGAGCGAACCATGGAGTTGGGTACATTGCCATACTAGGGGCCGGTGATATACGTATGAGTTACAGCATATTTTGGGTCATATTGATGTTCCTGCATGGTCGAACGTCAAGGGAGAAAGCTTTTGTCGACAACTGTTGTCCTAGGAATGGAGAAACTAGGACAAAACCCATACACAACAGAACTGGACTAGACCCGTCTGAAATGGCTCGAATAAATTTGAGGGTTAATTATTGGAGCCACCGTCGTAACACCCTCAACATCCGCCTTAACGCATCCAACGCCCGTCTTCGCGCAGTGACGCTCTAATGCTGGGAGTAAGACCACCTGCACACACCCACTCACATGTCTTAACGCATTGACATAGTTAGATGAGAGTAAGAGATGTGAAAAACAACAACAGACATAGTACATATTACATATTTCATTATCCTCTCTATCACATCACACCCAACACGGGAGAAACGCTTTGGAGGTGCTTACAATTCACGCATCGTCGTCTGCTCATGTCCAATCAGAAACTGCCATTTGAGAAACTGTCCTTGTGTTGTGTCAATCTTGGGCCATGTTCGCTCTTGTCTGTTAGACTCATTGTCGGTCGGTCGTTTGCTCTGGTCCACTCTATGCGCCTTCGGGCAGTTCAGGCCGCAATTACCTTAGACGCCTCTTCAATCATCGGTTGGTCAGGTTGGTAAGAAAAACTTCATATTGGTCACCTTCTCAACGGTCCATTGGGGGTTGGGGCGCTGTTTTCTTGGCTCATTCCAACTGATCCAGTTGAGCGATCTGACCCACGGCCGCATTCAGCGATGCACGATTGGTGATGATCACAGGCCCGCAAACAAGAATTTTGGGGGGTGTGGGCGGTGGTATTAGGGTGAAGTGTCGAAGTATGGGGTCTCTATATATAACCCCATGCTTTATATAAATCAACATAAAGGTGAGAAACGGACTTTGGGTGAATCGAGAAATAAACGATTTACCGCCAAACAAAATACATCAGCATATTCTACAAGTATCACTTTATATATTCCCGTCGTCAAATTAGTAAATTTGTGCAATTTTTTACCTTTGCCGGGCGATTCAAAATCCAACGTAAGTGTCCATCCATCTAGGAACAGTTAGATTATGACGGGCTTCGTTCTCAATTCGGATTGGTCAGTCGAGACACGCCTCCGGCAAGAGAGGTCACGCATTGATCAGCTGTCGCGACTGACCAATCAGAATTGAGAACGAAGCCCGCCATAATCTAACTGTGATAAGAATTCATAGCTAGCGATCTGTTTTCATTATGTGGGCGTCAACTGTGCTTGTTTTTCAGTGGGGATTCTCCTTTTAGACAAACGGTCTCTTAACTGGACCGACGCGCCCGTGCACTATTGTACATATTACAGCACAGTGGGAAGAGGTGCCGACATACTGACAGAGCCACATGACTTCACAGTATAGTCTTCTGGTTAACCTATTCTAAAGTACATACAAAGAATCTAACGATTCGTGATATGTGTTGTATCTCAGGTACGCTTTTATTGTACTTGTTCATGTGGCAACTTGGATGACATGACCACACGGTCTATGTTTGATCGTTATAACCACCTGTGTCCGGTGCCAGTCTAAGGCGCCAGTCACTAAGTACTGGTTTGCGCATGGGGCGTCGATTCGAATGCTATTCGTGACTACATTTTGTACCGCGACTTATCGTGAATGTGTGTGCATCCACACTGGTGGAGTAGCATAGAAAGGACATTTTCGGTGTCTGTTATGGTGGTGACTAAACATCGTCATCTGTGAGCAGGTCTGGACTGGACACTCTATATACCAAACTCACTCACCATACATTACACTGGTGCTCTGTATTAGCTATTAACGTTCTCTAATATCCTGTTACCGTTATATACATAATATGCAGACACTATAAAGTACTACAATGGCGCTATGTGACACTACATTGGTGTCCTATAACTTCACACTGATGCTTTATAACAATGGATTGACGTTCTTTAACTCTACATTGACGTTCTGTGCTCTGCAAAGCCGCAATATAAAGTCGCTTTAGGCTTCATGAGCCTACATTGTTATATGCTTCACTGGCTGCATGCATTACATCGACATTCTGTATAAACGGCATTGACACTCTATAACACAGCATTGTCACTCTATAGCACTAAACTGGGTGATATCTAGTACGATGTCAGTATTAGGTGTTAGTTTTACATTACTAACACGCTCTCAACGCCTTGATATGACATCGCTAATCGTGTAAGTGCTAACATCAGATTTAGAGTTTACACCGTTTTAGAACAAAAGTTGTGTCTGCGTCCCAGTTGAAAACGCCACTTTTAGAGGTGTGCTCCTCTTATCATTAAGGTGTTTCTGATGGGTCATTTTGTGTGTCTCGAGGTGTTTTTAGGATAACGATGAAGTTATTTTCCAGTGTGTCTCAATTATGCAAATGAAGTACATCAACAGCATCTCAGGGATACTTCGTAAAGGTGTTATTTCACTGATTAGTAAATGCTTGGATTATTTTGATTTGGTGTTAAGGTACTCATGAGGCGTGCCTATAAACCTTACTTGTGTAAACGTAACAATAGATCATGACTATTGCACTGCATACAAGCGATAGTGCACATCTAGGGGTACCCGCTCGCTTTTGGAGGTAAAGAAGGGTTATCGCAGAGAATGAAAATGGAAGGTTCCGCTCTATATTCTTTTTCTGTGGCGTACATATCGTTAGTTTCCTTTCTTTTCTTCATTGCATGGAGCAACTCAATAACCAAAGAAAACATCGAGATGCCGATCCAAAGCGTGCGATTGTTATGACCGGATCAGGTGCAGAAAAAAGATGCTGCGCTGTTGTACATCGATTTATGATATCATGTATATCCGTTTAATTGTAATTTGCTGTATGTTTATCCCTTTAGATGCACCTTAGATATGTCATGTTGTCTAATAGGCTAAAATAGATTTAGTTCATCACTTCTTTGTTGAATTTTGTCGAACTTTTACCTAAAACACGCGTGTACAGGTTGCGAGGAGCAGTAACTTTCACGCTTTATTTTCTTAAATGACGAAACTATGGTTTATACGAGTATGATTCTTATGTGGATATATCCACGAGCATCCCTAATGTTCCGTTTATTCCGGTTCCGGTTATGAAATAATAGTTTGAGAATTTATCAAACTAGTCGTTGATATATGTGTCTGGTCAAAAGTAAGTACCAAATCACAAACAAAGAAGCCACGGCCACGTCAATGCCAAGAAGATTTTCCACGCTAGCTCTGGGGACAATACCGAAGGCATCCCGTAAGGCCACTCCGACATATAACGAAGTCGTGAGGTTCGGAGTTAGGCCGCTTGAGTTGAGAAGGTCGCCGATGCCAGACAGGCCATAGACTTATGACGGGTAGCCGGAGTTTGTCTGACCGCCGGAGCCATGAAGGTCGTCGAAGCCAGACGGACCAGAGTCGAGTAACCGAAGTCAGTCAGGCCACCAGTGACATGAAGGTGCCAAGGAAGCCAGACGGGACATAGGCGTGGCCCGGATAGCAAAGTCAGTCAGGCCACCGAGTCATAAATGTCACTCAAATCAGACGGATCGACCAAAGCCCGGGTCGCGTCTTTAGACGAGCTGTAACCGTCGGAAGGACGTGGACGTAAACGATATTTCTCACCAATTGTGTGTGATTCTCCTCACCACCAGGATTGGGCGGTCCGTGATTCGTTGATTCCAGTGGGATGTCGGAAGGACTCATGAGTGTATTTTACCGAATGCCTTAATCTCAGGAACTTTTGATCACCGAGCACGGTTTCCACGACCAGAATCGGCGTCGTCTTTTCCAAGTCGGTGGTAGTAGAATGGTTATAAATTAAGGGCTCCCATTTGATGAACCACGACTTAACACCCAGGGTACGATTCTACGTAAAACTCTGTAGAGATTGTGTCGTGCTATCTCCACCTCCAGACAGAAGAGTGGAGAGGTTAGTAGTAGTGTTAGGTGAAAAAATGTCTCATTGACCTCTTTGCACTTAAACTTGAGGCGTTGGCGCTGGAGATTGGAAAGTGACCTCTGCCAGAGTTTGGCCGCCATCTTGAATTTGGTAAAAAAACTTGACCAATGTGGCAGCGGCTTATTCTCTTGAACTCGGATACAAGGTCACGTGACCTTGTATTCCTCCGCGGTGATGCAGTCATGTCTGGCGGCGATGCGGTCGCGGAAAAAAGCTTCCGCGGAGAAAAAGTAGTCCCCAGAATTCAGATACGCTGCATGGTCCGATTGGGTCGTGTGAGGTATCAATGTGAAGCATTCGTGAAGGGGCATCTGATGGGCTGGGTATGGGGTTGAAATAGCGTCATTCTGCGCATGCGCGGCGGACCAAGGGCATGGAAATAGACGTTTTGGGATCTAGGGGAGCCCCTAATGGTCCGATTGGGTCGAGTGAGGTATCAATGTGAAACCTATGTGAGGGGGCATCCGTCTGGACTAGTGGCTCGGGCGTTGTCAACACTCTGCGCATGCGCAAACAGGGAATTGTGGGAAAAGGGTATGGAAATAGACGTTTTGGGGTCTGGGTGGGCCACTAGTGGTCCTATGGAGTCATATGAGGTATCAATGTGAAGCCTATGTGAGGGGGCATCCGACGGGGTGGGTGTGACGTGGAACTGACATCATTCTGTGCATGCGCAGTAGACCAAGAGTATGGAAATATGCGTTTTGAGGTCGAGGTGGGCCACTATTGGTCGAGTGAGGTATCAGTGTGAAGCCTATGTGAGGGGGCATCCGACGGGGTGGGTGTGGGGTTGGAATATCGTCATTCTGCGCATGCGCGGTAGACCAAGGGTATGGAAATAAACGTTTTGGGATCTAGGGGAGCCACTATTGGTCCGATTGGATCGAGTGAGATATCAATGTGAAACCTAAGTGAGGGGGCATCCGTCTGGACTAGTGGCTCGGGTGTTGTCAACACTCTGCGCATGCGCAAACAGCCAATTGTGGGAAAAGGGTATGGAAATAGACGTTTTGGGGTCTGGGTGGGCCACTAGTGGTCCTATGGAGTCATATGAGGTATCAATGTGAAGCCTATGTGAGGGGGCATCCGACGGGGTGGGTGTGACGTGGAACTGACGTCATTCTGTGCATGCGCAGTAGACCAAGAGTATGGAAATATGCGTTTTGAGGTCGAGGTGGGCCACTATTGGTCCTATGGAGTCGTATGAGGTATCAATGTGAAGCATTCGTGAAGGAGCATCTGACTGGGTGAATGTGGGGTAGGAATATCGTCATTTTGCGCATGAGCGGTGGACAAAGGGTATGGAAATAGACGTTTTGTGGTCTGGATGGGCCACTAGTAGTCCTATGGAGTCGAGTGAGGTATCAATGTGAAGCCTATGTGAGGGGGCATCTGCCTGGACTAGTGTGTCGTCCGTGTTCAACATTCTGCGCATGCGCAGACAGGGAATTGTGGGAAAAGTGCATTGGAATGAACGTTTTAGGATCTAGGGGAGCCCCTAATGGGCCGATGGAGCCGTATGAGGTATCAATGTGAAACCTATGTGAGGGGGCATCCGCCTGGACTAGTGTCTCGGCCGTTGTCTACATTCTGCGCATGCGCAAACAGGGAATTGTGAGCAACGCCCCCCAACGCCAAGCTCAACGCTTCAACGCCCTGGTGAATTAGCCCAAAAGCTCTGATTTTCATGGAATTGTCACTAATTCATTGGAAATGCAGTGACGCCCGTCAACGTCCGCCTTAACGCCCTAGCATAACGCCTTGACGCCATGATATAGACAGATGAGAGAACAACAACAACAAGGATGAGAGAACAACAACAACAATTTTTTTTTTCATATAGTTTATTTTCCCCTCCATCATAACATACCCATGCTGGGGGAGCCGCGTTGGGTATGTTTACAATTCAGGAATACTCTTGTCCAATCAGAGACCGCCATTTGGTCCTGCCATATTCGTTCTTGCCCGTTAGATGTATTCTCGGCTGCACTTGTCCAATCAGAAGCCGTCCTTAAGAAAGTCCCATCTTCGGCCCTGTTCGCTCTCATCCGTTTGTTCTAATCGTCGTCGGTCAGGCCTGGATATTCGTCGGGCAGCATATCCTGAAACAGTTGTTTGCGCATTCTAATCGCATTTTCCAGGGCCTCGGTGGGTGGTAACCCCATAACCTCTTCCAAGTGACGCTTGGTCTTCATGATGGACCTGTGCGTGGGGTCGCCTTTCATTTCAAGCGGTAGTAAGGTATACTGTTCATAGATCGCCATGGCTGTTTTCCTGAT
>JAVTVY010041987.1:0-18867 GCA_036873755.1 Hanleya hanleyi | reverse complement strand
CGCTGTCCCGCCCACATCGTGTGACATTCCCACAGCTATCCTGGTCGCCGCAAATCCCTCAGCGCCAATGTTCAATAACTGCACAATAAATGCAATCAACATGATCGTGCGAAAATGAAGCAAATACCTATACTTCTGCCAAATTGTGCAGGACAGTTTGATTTTTCCGATTTTCTCTCGAACTGTAAATTTAAGTCAGTTCATGTTGGTCCTTCTCCTGTGTGATGTTATGGAAACATGACACAAGTGACACTGTCGAGTGACACGGTGTTGAATTATAGACAGAATGGAAATGTAACAGTTCACACGTGTATTTGAAACTTACATATCCATGCAACAGATGTGAATCCAGAACGGGTCTTTCGATGTATTTATTAACAAAAGGTATATAATCTAGATATTATACTCGTCGATGGCTATTAAATATTAAATATGAAATTGAGATTAAGCTTAATGTTCCAGTATTTTATACGTTTCTGATTTTCAGAATAGAACATAAGAGATGAAGCTGAATTTGAAGTTAGATTGTTCATTCTTTATCACCGAAGCCCACCGGTATTTCACACGGAAACCGGGTTCATTGTTCACGGATTACAGTATATGTTATCATTATCTTTGCTCCTCCCTTAGTACGTTTTAAAGATGAGGATTGTAAAAATGATACATTTGTCTTTGTGTTCATTTTTCCGGTGCATGCTGTGGATCGTTCTGAAACCAGTGCAAGTCCGATCGAAGTCCGTTCCATTATGTCGGCCTTGAAGTCCAAAGTGATTCTTAATGCTCTGAGATATGATAAATTCGTTATACATCGCCCTACCGGGGTAATACGGGATGAGATTTGGTTTCTCTCGCCATATTTTTCCTCGGCTGCGCCTCGGAAAAATATGGCGAGAGAAACCAAATCTCATCCCGTATTACCCCGGAAGGGCGACGTATAACTAATAATATAACTCAGTAAATCACATCCACACATGCACCAATCACGCATACACATTCCACCCTACAGATGTACATGTACACAGCCTCATACTCAATATTTACATACCATTGCAGTTACCCTTAACATTGGCATGAAAATACTCGTGGGTACCCTAACCTGAGAAACAGTCATATCTAAAGTGTTTGTGACTGTTTGTGGCTAATCTATTTCCACATGACAAAAGTTGAACAAATACATCATCTCGACTATTGTTAACATCAATGATATTAGACATTTCTGACAATAATTTCTTCCTGCGGTCAGTGTATTTACAGCAGGAGAGGCGAAAGTGTTTTTTCCTCTTCTATTACATCACACCTATCACATAGTCTATCACATGTGGACAGTTTTGGCTCTGTGTACCTCCGTCCCCATCTCAATTTGCAATCTGTGTGCACTGATACGCAGTCTGAGTACTGTTCTATGTTTTTATTTTTATTTTATTATTAATTGCCAAAATATTTTCTTCTGTACGGAAACTAACTATTATGGATCTGTAATTTTCAAGGTTGGTAGACGCATTAAGTTCCGTCTTCCAGTGAATCTCGTGCATGTATATCTTTAGCAGTTGAGATTGTATAAAAGCAGTTGAGGCCTTTGATTTAGAGCAGCCAAGATTTTCTCAGATGTGATAGGAATTGGTATTTTCACGGGGCGATGTAGGCCCGTAGGCACTAATGGTCCTGCCTTGTAGTCAGAAAAAAATTGAGCACCAGCTCTGTGTCTTGCTAACACAGCAAAAGATAGAGTTCTTGCACGACAAGAAAGAGGTCTGAAACTTCCTTCTTTAGAGTGTCCAGGTTTCTGTGTTTTTAATGTTCGCGTATAGTTGCAAGTCTGATATGTTTAAGTTACATTTCCATTTATCTAATTTTATGCGTGTTTTCGTTCATTTTCCAGTGGCACTACTTTCGTGCTCAAAATATGTCGTCTGCTAAACCACAGATTTTGAGAGGCGCATGTTGAGTGATTTTGTGGGACTAACTCATTCTCATTAGAAAGCGTGTTTGGGCAGTAATTTAGTATTAAATAATACCAGTAGAAGTGTAATTCATTGTAGAAAACAATGGGATATTTCACTTTGCCTGTATTCATTTACATTTTCATGAAATAAGTGGGTTGAGTTACAGTTTGGAATTTTCACAATTTAATCTTACCCCTCTAGACCCTCTCCATTATCTTTTTATAGTAAGTTTCTAAAATCCAGTGGTGGTCAAATCATTTACGTAATAATTTCCCTGTATTCATAAATGGGTTTTTTTCATTCTGCTTCTGGAATATTCATGGAATGATCTCTGCATATTACATGCACCCAATGTGTAAAGCTATTTCTGTGCAGGAATGGTGACAGATGAGATAACGAGTGATGTCCCTTGATTGAACAGGAATACAAAATTTTCAGCTATCTCAAAAACATATAGTTTAAAGTGTTAACGTTGTTACACTCTTCTATCGACTTTTATAATTGTTGCTGGACAACCCAAACTGCTCGGTGGAGATTTGTGAGACTTCGTTTTTCCGAATTTGCGACGAAAAGTTGATAGAACATAAAATAGGTAACGGAAACTGGCCACTCATTAACATGGCGGCAGTAGAGACTGTCCTTGACGTTCTTATGATCATGTTGAGGTTTTACTTGACCCTAATGAATGCCTCTTCTATGGAAAAGCCCAGAATATGTTTTAAATACAAACTAGATCCTGGTGGGGAATGTATAACAAATTATCAGTCTGGAAAACTCAACTGTGGCACTATGTGTGTGGCTTGTGGGTTAGGCGAGTAACAACAACAACACCGGTCATACCAGGACATCATATCGTTGGACTTGGCCTGCGATGCGACCCAATACCAATGTACATGTCTTTTTGTTATTGTGTCACCAAACCAGCTGGGGACATTGAAGTCAACCCAGGTCCAATTAGGAATCCGTGCAAAGTGTAAGCGGAGCTAAGGGAAATGTGTTGCAGCAAAGCACAGAGCTTAATATCCTGTGACAACTGTGATTACATTGAAATGTGTCCAGGTTACTCCTGCAGAATATTGATGGTTACAGGGGTTGGAGAGTTTTGACTGGACATGTTCTCCCTGTATAATTTGCATCACTACGAGAACTACCTTTTGCAAATGTTAGATGTCGATAAGGATTAGGAACATCAGCAATGTCAGTCTGAATGAGATGAAAGAATTACCTTTTGGAAATATCAGCCAGACATCGACAGGTAGCATCAATAATACCAGTTTAAGGATCATCCTTATCTTTCAGTTTTGCCAAGTCTAAATTTCCAAAAACGCGCCCCTCATCATTATAATGACCAAATTTTATGACGCAATGATACCATGAGTCATGAAAAGACAAAAAATGTACCGTTATTTCTTTTTTTTGTTGGAAAATGTTTTCAATACCTTTGTGAAGCAAAAATGAAATGAAATGACAAAAAAATTTGGAAGCGACTTTCAGAAATGAATACTATAACAGCCCAGGAAAAGGATAAATAAAATGACTCAGGTAAGTTTTGAATATCCTACAAGCAAAATTATCCATTTTGCCTGAAGCACGTGACCGTACATACATACATTTTCGACTCTGCACATGTGCACACACGAAATAAAGATAATTCAATAGGAAATAAACTATATAGCAGATATCAAATTCAAATTTCCCACAAATAAGCTTATAATACACAATATATATATGTGTACAATTACACTAATGCACTAGAGATCCTTGTTGAGAGGAATGTGTGGGACTACAAGTATGGCTCTTCGGTGGAATTATTCCAACAGCCTATTTTACATTTAAATAGCCCCGTTTCAGTGCCTAAGTGCCTACATGTATATACATATTATATAGCTAACCCAATTTCTCAAAGCTCTACTTTCTTCAACCTGCTCCAAAAAAGCCTTATATACTAACGAGGTATGATCCGAATCCATTATATGGAATACAAATCGAATGCTGCCGATAATGGATAACATATGCAGATCCCACTGGAATACGAGAAGAGAACAGATATAGGTTTGCCAGCAGTATTGTACAATTAGTACCCATTGGAATACCTATGCTGTTGGTATATTGTGTTGCCAAAGTGCCATATCGGGCAGCTCTCGCTATTGTTGTCGAACAAAGAGTGACTCTATAATTAGGCATGTCGACATGGAAAATTATGTCCTTCCATTGATCATTAAACATGCCAAACGTTCAATATCGTTTGTGGTTTCTATCCCCAAATTGGAGCGATATGCAAGAGGGGGAAAAGTTAACATCTGGCGACTAATAAACAATCATATGACTCTACAGGAAAGCATCCCTCGGTACCTCACATTTAGATCCGGAAATTCGGTGGATTCTCGGACGTAACGTTAGTATCTCAGCCTCGCTTTTATTGCAGCAGTTCATGTGGAGACAATGAAGTATCCCCACGGCCCGTAGCACCGGCTTAAGCGGAATTAGATACGCTAGTTCGGGAGCTGTGATGACAGGTCAGCTTAAACAACTCATCTGATGTTAATGGCTTACTGATCGATTGCTTTCCAAGTCCAACATTCTTGAGAAATATAACCTGGTGAATGCTGGTATACAATACTAATTATCAGCTATAGATACATAAACTCTGGTTCCACATCGCATTATTATTATTATTTTTTTCTGACATAAAAATAAGAATCAGCATTGTCAATTGAACAGGGAACCAGGAACGTTGTATTCTGCACAGCCAGCAAAAAAGGTGATGACTATCACCCCGAAAAGGTGATGAGTTAGAATCATCACCGTTTTATTGATTACCTTTAAAATGATGGCCGTCACCACCGGAGAGTGATGAGCAATGATTGTGAGGGTGATGAGGCAAAATAATCACTCTGAAAAGGTGATGACTTTAACTCATCACATTTTAAAGGTAATGGCAAGGGCTGACCACCATTAAAGGGTGGGGCTGACCACCATTAAAGGGTGATGGTCAATCACCTTTTTTCTAGTTGTGATGGTGATGGATCAAGAACGTTTGATTTGTTTGATATTTAGAAGAACTTTTGTGTCGCAATTTGCAAACGGATCTTCGGTCGCGTCATAAGATTAAATCGATGACACATTTAAGATGACCATCGCCGTCTTCTGCTTTAAACTACCTCAACGTTCGAGATTTGATACAACTTTAAACCTACCTAGCCTTGAAGGGAAGGGGGGAGAGCTGAGACCCCGTGACTCTGTAGATTATCATCCTGGGGTCATTTTAGGTCTATTTGCATGACCGCTCGAGCAGACGAGCATGGGGCAATTCAAAATGGCGGCCATGGGAAAAGTGTTATTTTCGTCAGATTTCTTCAAACTTTTTGCTTTTCTGCATGGAATAGTGGACAAAACCTATCTTGTTTCTTATCAGATTATTATTCGCTAATTTATGATGCAAATTTGTTAAGAAAATACATAAATAAAATAAATCTGACAGAAAAATCGTCCAAAAAATGTATTTTTTTAATGACGTCACTGTGACGTGGCGGCCATCTTGGATTTATTTTACATTTATTAGTTGAGCTTGACCCAAAGACAGACTGAGTGTGGTAAGTTTCAGCCCTCTAGCCTTTAGGATAGCGAAAATATTTAGGAGGCTCTCCCCGCTCCCTCTCAAATCGCACAGACCAGACAGGGTTAAGCAGCGTTGTCCATTGAAGGAATGCTTGGTTATTTGTTAATGACCCCTAAATCATGCCACATTTTCAGTCAAGTAAAGAATTTCATCGACGCATCCCGATGCAAGTAATGCACTAAAGTCAGAGTGTTGATGCAATTATAGAAGAACTGTCCATCTGGGTACCTCTGAGTTTTGTCTATTCCCAAAGTACATTACCTTTTTTTTGTCTCCATTCTAATGATTGCTTGTCATCACTCTGAAGAGAAACAACTTTGAGAATACGGGTATACTGTAATAATCATCAACACATCAGTCACATCGCATAATTTTTTTTATCTCTGATGAAGATAATATATTAGAGCCGGAAGTTATCATTTTTACTGAAAAAAAAAAGACTCGCCAGCTCTGATTAATCTTAGATTCAGGAACTTCAGATCCAATTGTTCTGTTTACTTCGGGTTGTGATTTTTTGTCGCAATTCGGAAATGGCTCCTCTGTAGGTGTATGACACGCATTGTGTGCACATTTGATCAGTTTTAGCCATGTAACAGCGCGGACACTCAACAGTGAAATTATCGATAGTAATTTATAGATCGACCCAGAGTGACGTCTCATGTCCAACCTAGGAAAACAGTATATACAGTAAGAGCCTCAGCGAAGAACTCTGAACTAAAATCACGGTATGGATAAAGTCCTGTCCATCTGAGTAACCCTAGAACTATCTGTAATGGATAGAATGAAATTAAGAAATTGTCACTGATTGCTGCTGTATGAATTCGATAGACCGCATTCATATATTTGAGAACATTGGTTCAAATATCACTAAGATATTTTGATTCAATATCGGACATAAAGAGGAAAGCTCGATATAAATTGAATAAGTTATATCAAGCTGAGCAACCTTACCCCAACCCCTCAATGGCGAGTTAACATTGATTTCTCCACACAGAGAATTTGTCAATATTTATCGCAAGTTTTCCAGCGTAAGGGGTTCAATATTGCTCATTATAATAGCTGCTACCCCGAAGACATAATGCTTTAGAACGAGGTTTGGATCAAATCCTCGAAACTTCAGTTTCGACCCCGGATTTCAGCTCTTGGCGTTTCTGGACGTGAAAATTGCACCTTCGCTGATTGACTGCAAGATTTGCATATGGGTATTGTCTAGGTCACTGGTCACGAGTCCGAGGTCAGATTTGAGATTAACCTTGACCTTGACATACTTATGGAGGATGAAAAAAAAAAAAATTAAAAAAAAGTATGCCGATTTTAGTACAGATTGATTACTTACAGGAAAGTTATTATTAAAAGAGTTGCAATAAGCAGGCCTTACAGTTCAGAAGAGATTTGCAATTAATCCTTTAGTGATGTCACTGTACGATATTTTTGAAATAAATATTGAGACTGCTTCCATTAATTTGCAACGAAAGAATATTTTATTTCAAACGATTGATCGAGAAACTATTAAAGATATTTACGCTTGTTTGACTACCTACACCCGATGATTGAGAGGTTAAGGTAGGATTCTGTCAAAAACAGCTGCGGGGGTAAACTCAAATGTATTGTACAGTTTAATTCCATCCGTCCCCAGAAAATGAAGTAACAAGTTCACTTTACGCCTACCTGAGGCATCTTCGAGTCCTTTTGCTATCAAATACACTTCAAAGCTCTGCTTCCACGTTTTCCATGTCTCTCCGGTAGAGTCTTTTGTGTCGGGCCGAAATGGCTTTGGGGGAGGAATATCCATGTTCTCGTGTCTGTAGGAATGTTCGCAAATGTTTCTTCTTTCTGTAACGGTTAACCGTTTGTGTATAGGACTGTTCGAATCAGAGGGGGCGTGTCACCGCTGGAAGGGTGGAAGAGCCCGTGATGGAAGAGCCAGTGGTCGGAAATGCATTCCTCCGTATTTCTCGCGTACCAGAGCGAGATAGGTGTTGCCCTTTATGTGGAACATTCTTTACGAATTATGGATTGGGATGTCATTCCCATTTATGGACTATGAACTGTAATTTCGCTGTGAAGGCGATTTTCCGGGTTTTTCGCAACGTCTCCGGTTGGTGGAGAGTGGCACCGGCTATATAAGTTCGTGCAGACATTGGGAGCGTGTTGAGACCAGAAAGACCAGAGCTGGAGGAAGCACGTCCAGGTACAGCCTGTAACTTTCGATTTTGGCGCAATTTACGGTTGGGCCGTAAATGCAGTTGTTTTGGCCTGGGAGTCTAAAAGCTTGTAAAATCCTGTAGTTAGTATAACCTGTAAAAACACGCCAATCCAATGAGAATTTGCCAGCTCGCATTTTCGGTGTGGAAACGTGTTTGGGGTTATGCTATAGTTTAGGAAACACGACAGCGTGGCGTGTCTAACATAGTTGTGGGGTATTTTATAATACTGTAATGAGACATGTTTTTGCCCGTAGCACATTCAAGCAACTTGCATGGTCTAACTTCAGTATAAGATAAGGCTTTTAGGTCTATACCAGTAGGTTGATAATTTTGACACTGTTGCTGTGCTAATCCCGCTGCACTGGGACTAAGGTCGCAATATTTATGTGTCGATCTTGTTGATCGTGAAGCGGTATATGACGATAGTTAGGGAGTCCCTCCACCCCCAGAAATATGCAACTGCACTAAATACAGAGATAAATAAGCCAAACTCCCACTGCCATAATACAACGACGCAGACGGCCGTGCAACGCTATACGGGCGAGAACGAGCACCGTGATTACAGCCGGGCGGAGCAAGTCAAGGTACAGGCGGGCGAGCTGCTTTCATCAAGAAACGTCGGTAAATCGTGTATTCCGGGGGCCCAGCAAAAAGGTCGCAGACGGCTACACGGACGGCGTCCAGCTGGAAAGAGACAAGTACAGATCACAGATCTTACAGGACAGAAAGATACAGCACACAGAGCACACAAGAAAGATACAGAACACAGATCCCACAAGAAGGATATGTGTATTTATCACACAATAACGAAAGATGCACAGAACCCAGCAAATACAGTAAAAGTCAAGAAATACAGATCACAGACAGTACAGTAGTATACCAGGCATAGATTACAGCCCATACAGAAAAGACAAGCCAAGATACAAGGTACAGCACAGACAGACTTCTCCTCCTGAGAAACGCCGATAGACGGTGAAATTGGACAGATCTGCGGCCAGGTCGCAGAAGGTCGCAGAAATCTGCGACCGGGTCGCACGGGGTCGCCAACGACAGTTGACATACAGTCATGATGTTTCATTGGTACCAGATGAAATGGTAATACAATATACACCCAAGTAATTGTCCTGACGGTCACGGAGAGTGAGTGGTGCGTGGTCCTTACCTGAGAGATCGTCGTGAAGTTGTGTAGTCACAGGCCGTGGCTATAGACGGGTCGCAGCAGCCGTAAGGGTTGAGACGCCGGGCTATACTTACCTGTGCGGGAAGCAGACTGGTGAGCTGACAAGTTAGGGTCAGGCTCCGACGACTGGGGGTGAAGAACACGCCGGGTTGCCACGTCTCTGGAGAGAGCGTCACCGCCGTGACGTTCCAACGACTGGGGGTCGTCTCTGGAGAGAGCGTTACCGCGTAACGTTCCAACGGGCCGTGACGTTTCAGCGACTTGGTGCCATATCTGGAGAGAGCGTCACTGCCGTGACGTTCCAACGCCTGAGGGTATATATATATTGGGGAGAACGTTACCGCCGTAACGTTCCAACGGGCCTTGACGTCTCAACGACTGGGTGTCGTATCTGGAGAGAGCGTTATATCCTTAACGTTCCAACGACGGGGTGCCATCCCTGGAGAGAGCGTTACATCCGTAACGTTCCAACGACGGAGGAAGAGAAGGGCCAGCAGCCAGGCCGCCCTTATCCCCAGAAGAGAAGGGCCAGCAGCCAGGCCACCCTTATCGCGCATAGACATAAAGCACTATATTAACTATAAAGCTATATGCATACACCCCCATATATATTATTGATATATATAACATCAAGCTTAACTGCACACACTCTCTTCTATTGTCCACATACACACCAAGTGTACGTATCCGTTAACTTTATATGCACACACCAAGTGTACGTATCCGTTAACTTTATATGCACACACCCTCTCACATCACGTGTATATATACATCAAGTTTATTTGCATACACTCTCCTAGTGTCTGTACATATATGTAAATATCATAACGTTACATCTCCTTAGACATTCTGTCTAAGCCACGCGGTTCTACGCTATTATTTGTAACCGCGTATACTATTTGTGCAGAATATACCATAATAGACCTTTACATCAGCGTCAGTCATCCTTATAGGGTTGTGATCATCTCTTCGAGCCCCGGATCTCTACTAGTGAAGGGGTTAACGACGGTGACGGCCAGAATGCCAGTGGGCAATCCCGGTTATTGATTCGTTTTCTCGTAAACACGACGACTGGTCCTGCTCGTACACGTTACATTTCTATCGATCGTAATATTTCCACAACTCGTGCAGATTTACAATCCAGATGATCCCGATTCTGACACCATGTAATATCTCATAGATTCAACTCAGACACGCCATGCTGGATGCCGATAGATATGGTTTATATCCGGTTACGTACATAGCCGATAGTGAGCGAGTGTGGCCGGAGCCAAAGTAACCTCGGATACTACACTGAAAGTCCAAGCTGAAGCTGTAAGTCTCGGTCAGTTACATGGATACAACAATTACTGAGACTAGTATAGTTAAGGGACTGAAAAGATAAGCTCTTGTTTCAATCTTATCTATATGCTGCCATTCTGGGGAAAGTTTGTATATTCCGTGATATGGGCTATTCAGCTGGAGTAGAATAGAAAGCTAATAGATATTTTCAATAATGTCGTTCGATAACACAAACGACTGCATTAGACACACAGTTCGCTCAATGGGTTTACGGTGGGGGTATATGGACTCAGTTGTTCGGAATAAGTTCCAGGGTTATCAAAAGTTAAGGACAATATATATTGAAGAAATCACCTCAGTAGTATAGAAAGCGTATCTGGGGTCGTGTTCAGGGGCGATAACTCTGTTTGAACAATTCCTGGTTATCTCCCCTGATTCGCGCACTTCTGTCCCTAAATAGGGGCCCAGATGCCCTTTTACTGATCTACAAATTGACGTCACGATGGCGTCACATCCGATCAAAGGTCACATCCGGGTCAAAGGTCAAATCCAGGTCAAAGGTCACTTCCGGTGACGTCCGGTCACGTAAACAAGGGTGATCTCCCCCTAATATAAGGTGACTCGCGATTGAAAGCCGATTTTCTGGGGCGCAGGGCCGCAGGAGTGTCTCCGACAATATCGCCAGCACTTTGCCCAGCATAAATGGCAAGTGGGGAACCCTCGTATAGTCATCCAGCGAGAAACTGTCTTGGTACGAAAAAATAAGTTCATGAATCCATGGAAAGTAAGACTTATAGTAATACAGATAATCTATAGGTGCTGTATGATGGCATTATGACGGCTCTAGGATCATTGCGACCACAGTGTCGAGCGTTTATTGTCCAGTATATCTCCGCAAAAAATTAACACACAAAATGGCGGCGCTGGCTGTTGGGATTCCCTTTTGTCATTACGACATTGATCGTGCTGCCCTCTGGAGGCGAGGAAGAAAACTCTGACTGGGCGAACCCTCTGTGGGGCATCTATACGGAAAATGCCTGTATGGAGGTGATCATTTTTTTTCTTGTAGATTTTACTATGGGGCGTGGGATCTCGTTTTCTTCGTCTCGAGCTGTAGAACACGATGGGAGGAGTCTAGAAGCTAAACGGTGAATTTTTTGGAAAAGTTCAGGTAGGCCCATACTGGCTCAGTAGACAATGTTGGTCGCACTGGGAAACCCACTCATGGACATTTGCGTAATGGGTTGAGGGGTCTTGTTTTCTTCGTCTCAAGCTGTAGAACGCGATAGGAGGGGTCTCGAAGTTAAGCGGTGATTTTTTTGAAAAAAGTCACTGTGCGCATACGAATTGGGCAAGTAGCGCTGGGGTGGATGTTTTGGGGTCTGGGTGGGCGCCTATTGGGGCGGTGGGGTCGTATGAGGTCTTATTTTGAAGCTCTCGTGGAGGAGCATCCGACTGGGCTAATACCTGCATGCGCAGTCTGGCCGTACTATAGAAAGCAGACATTTTGGTGGGTTTTTTGGTGTAGAGATGGACCATTCGTGGTCTAACATGTCTAACTGGACCGGGTGGGGTGTGAAGCTCTAGTGGGGTAGAGTCAGACTGGCGTGTTTTGTTTATTAGAAGTCGCGTCAATCTGCGCATGCGCAGTTGAGGTGTTGTAAGTAAAGTGGTCATTTTGGGGATGCGTGGGGGTGTTTTTGGGGGGTTGAAGGACAATCCGTGGTCCAAATGGACCGTGTGGAGTGTCGCTGTGAAGCACTAGTAGTGTAAACTACGACTTCGGGGATGTCCACGTTAACTGTGGCGTCATTGGTGATGTCATCAGGACGAGTAGTAGCCGAAGTGGGAATTTTTGAGGTGTGAAGGAAGGTGTTTTGGGTAGGGAGGGACCATCCGTGGTCCGAATGGTCAGGGATGTCCATGTCATCAGTAGGAGTAATAGCCAAAGTGGGCAATTTGCGGTATGAAGGAAGGTGTTTGGGGTAGAGAGGGACCATCCTTGGTCCAAATGGACCATGTAAGGTATCAGTGTGAAGCTCTCGTAGTATAGATCACGACTTGGGGGATGTCGAGGTCAACTGCCATCAGCAGGAGTAGTAGCCAAAGTGGGCATTTTGGAGATGTGAAGGAAGGTCAACGCCGGTGGTGATGGTATCTCTCGTGAGACGGAGCTCTTGGATCGTAGGGGCTAATATCGTAATCTGTGCATGGGCATTTGGGGTGCAGTATGTAGTGGGTCGTGTGAAGTGTCAAAGTGAAGCCTTCGCGGTGTAGTACACGACTCGAGGGATGTCCAGGTAATCTGGGACGTCATTGGTGACGTCATCAGTAGGAGTTATAGCCAAAGTGGACATTTTGGGGGTGTGAAGGAATGTGTTTGGGTTAGAAATAAACCATCCATGGTCCAATGCGTCATGTGTGGTGTCATCTTGTAGCAGCACCAACCAACGCCAAGCTTAACGCTTCAACGCCCTGGTGAACTAGCCCTGAAGCGATGATTTTTTAGATATTCTATGGAAATGACACTAATTCAACGAAATACTGTAGACTGATTTGACTGGCACTCACAGCGGGTGTCTTAGGTGGAACGAATAGAGTGCTGAGATAGGCTATGTTGTAAAACACACCGTCGTACAACACACCCAGCAATGTCACTGTGAGGCCCATTTGTGCTTTGCGCGTTTTTGGAGACGTGCTCCTGGTCAAGCGCGGAATGAAGGATGACGGCGGTGGTGTCGTTTCATCTAGCTGGCCGCTACCCAGGAATTGAAGGAACTGGGCCAGCCTTGCCATTTCACGAAGTACATCGTCTTGCCTCGGCGTTGCTCGGTTTTCAGGATGCATTCCACAGTGTAGTAGTCTTGCTTTGTTTTCATCAGGCTGTAACTCTTGCTCGTCAAACGTCCCTTGCAACGGTTCACCTTGAAGATCGTTCAGTTCATAGAGTCGCGGTTGTCTGGGTATGTGGCGTTCAATCCGGGAGTGCTCATCGCTCCAGTTGAGGAGGTAACTCTTCTCGAACTTGCCCTTGACTTTACTGATCCGTACAGGGTCCCCGACCTTGAACACCTCCTTCGATCGTGGTTGAGGATGACTGGGATACAAGATAAGCCGGACTTGGGCTTCGTTGCGTTTGGTAACGTTGATGGAGGCTCTCTGTATACTCCGATTGTAACCACTCAGGAGAATATCGATGTACCGCCGTGTATTCTTGTACGTGAAATATTTGTACATGCGACCTTTCAATGTCCTGTTGAACTTTTCTACAACGGAAGCCTTCGTCTCGTTGTGCGTGTGAAAGAAGACCACCTTCTGGACTTTTAGAAACTGTTGGAGGAATTCCGTGCCTTCGTCGGTTTGCAAATACAAGGGTGTTGCGCCCTGTCTTGAAGATGTCCTTGAACGCCGCTATGAGATTCGCCCCCGTTTTCGTCCGGATGGGTATCATCCACGCATACTTCGACAGGATACCGATGCATGTCAAGATATACCGATTCCCATCGTTGTGTTTGGGAAAGGCGCTCATATCGACCAAATCCGCTTGCCATTGGGCGTCTATAGGCTACCACCCACAATGACCCGATTCTGTGAAAAATGGCGGCGGGCAGCTCGATGTATTAAATGCACTATAGGCCGCCGGACTGTTGGGACTGTAGTATAAATTATCCAACACCTTCTCCAAGCGCTTCATGGTGATGACTGATAATGAATCCAGAGACTGTCGTGTATTTATAAAGAGGTCGAGGTCTGATGTTCGGGTTCTACCACCGTTGTATATATCCTCGGGTGACTGAGTCTAGCCGGATAGTCTATGGCATCGTCGTCTGCCTCCTTGATGCAGTTGATCATTTGTTTATTGGGTTCTGCTGCCGCGTCACGCCCAGCCCAACTGAACGACTGATCGCTCGTCCAGTGTAAACAGCTGCTCCACAAGAGGCATCACTTTCTCGAAGGCTGTCCACTGATTAGGGTCTAGAGTGAAGCTTCGCGTAGGGTTCTGGTAACGCCCCAGGCGTGCGAAGAATGGTCCACGGTGTACGTAGATGGTATTGTCTATGTGGATGAGGTACCCGTCGAGCTCACCGCTCAATACCCGGAAGTGACCTTCACATGGCCTTTGACCCGGAAATGGCCTTTAACCCGGATGCGACCTTTGACCCGGATGTGACGTCATCGTGGCGTCACCGGAAGTGACGTCACTGTCACCATGGCAACACCTCAGCCTCAGTGCGACAGAATCGGTGTTCTTACTACTACTGACAATAGAACAAAAGAATCCTCACTGTCAAGTCCACATTGTTTTGTATATCCGTTAAGGTATACTCGTTGGCTGGTCACAACAGGGATGTGTAGTACGGTAGTATACAAACACACATGCAACATGAAGTCAATTTGTGCAGGGTTGAAGTAAAGTGCTTATTTCTTATTTCAATTTAGAGTGACCTCCCTTAGACCAACGTGTTTGGTTCCTGTACACAATAACGCAATTTAGCACCCCGGTATACAAATTGCATTTTGACAAAGTAGTTTATCAGTCTCTTTGTGTTGGAATGTTATGTTGGTATAAGTTTAGACTGTTCTAAAATTGCCAATATTGCACATGTATATATAGATAATAGATAGCCAATCGTTTCATAACTTGTCGGTATTGTGATGTGACTTGAAATTCATGTGACATTATAATACATATTACTTTAAACTTTGTGACTTTCCAATACTCGTTATACTGAACGTTACCGTTGCTGTTGTTACTATGTAACTCTCCGGTCTCGGAGGTAAACTTTTACGTAAAAGAGTGTTATCGCGCGCGCGTTGTGTTTGCTGTTGTCAGATTTCTGTACTGGTGTGTGATTACACCAGTTCGCACCAGTAAAGTGCAAATATCTGACAGTAAAGACAGTGTTTTCTTGGTATTTTAACCTGCGAACGTCCTGACTCGACGACCACGCAACATTTGGCGTCAGAAGTGAAATTCCTGAATGGAATATTGGATTTTGACAGTGTTGATGTGATCATCGGAACTGACACTGACAATCTGTATACGCTGATTCAGTGTTTTCCTTTACCGTTCCTGAAAAACGACAAGCTGCTGAAAAGTAGACACAGCTACGACCACGGTGAGATCTTTGAATGGTTCTCAAACAAACAGTTTATGTTTTATTTGTCTGATAATCCGGGAAAATTATAAAAGAAAAATATATATTTCTGGGGAAACGCCGATTTTTCATGCAGTCAAGCCAGAGAAAATTCGCTAAATAATTGCAACTTGTTGATTGATATTCAGTTTCCAGATATTGGTAGAATATTCGGAAAAGAAATATATATACACCCAGCTCTATCAAGTAATAATCCTCATCATTTATCAACAGTGTATCACAGAACAATGATGCTCTGATACACACGTAGTTTTTATTTCTTTCAGTAGTGAAACTGACAGGCTGTTTGTTGTTATTGTTGTGGTTGTTATTGTTGCTATTAAAGTACTGGTATTGGTGATAGCGTACTGCTGAAGTTATATTGTAAATTTGGATTATCGGTACTGGTATCGTCAAAAATATTTGGATCTCCCAGATATTGAATTGTTTATTCCACTGAGGTATTCACTCGTCTTGGAAATATATTCTCTTCTAATTTTCATTCATTCTCCTACACAACAAAGGCCAAAAGCAATACAGGATTTGATTAGGATAAAAATGAGCTGTACATGTACAGGTAGAGTAAAATATATTTTCAAAAATAATTAGCAGTGCTCGTGCTATTAATTAAAGAGTGCTATTCACTGCGAATGGCAAAAATTTTAAAATACAAATTTGGTATTCATTAATGTTTAAATAGTACGGAATTTGGAATACATTATATCAGACTGATACCAGTACAATACAGACTACATGTATCTGAATTTTTTTTTTGCCATGGAATATAACTTGCTATATACATAGTCTGTTTCAGTAAACTTATAGCATATCATCCTGGGTTCTAAGCTGAAGTGTAAGGTATTTTCTGGTTGTGTTGATGTTGTTCACAGCGAACGACATTATTATCATGAATAATGGAATAGAGATATTTTAGTGAACCCGTATTTTATTATTCGAAGCTGATTGATAGCAGTTTCAAAGTTTTATTAGGCCACAAAAATGAAATTCATGTTTCCTGTTTCTTCATCTACTCATTATCCAATGTGAAGGAACAATACAAAATGAATTAACACTGGGTCAGTGGAAACACGAGTAATGCTTTTAAAGTCATACATGTAGGAGTTTAACAGAAATTTCTATCATTTTGAGCATTAGTGGATCAGATTCCAGTGAATCTTGAGTAGGGTTAAATTAAAAAAAATCCTCTTATTCGAATCTCTGCAATCTTTCAATTTGCAGTTACTCTCTGTGATTTCAAAATCACTCCCCTGGAATTTCTGAGGAGAGCGATTGTTAGCTCACCAGTTATTGGATTGGGGTATATGCACAAATTTGGGCCCAATATCTCCTTACCTTGCAGCATGTATTTTCCAAATTTTATTGGAAACATGAATATATTTTTGTGATTAGCCGTGTGAACATTAATCATAAATAATGTATTCTCTATTAGATGTCCGAGACAGATCTAAAGAGGTTTTTGGAGAAGCGTCCATTGAAGGTGCCATCAGGGGACAGTAACTTCACTGCAGTTCTTTTGTCAGATAGCAAGGGTTCATCTTTAAAAAGAGTCTATGAAGAGAATCCGCTGTGTTTAGAATTTCTTTGTGTTAGAGGGGGCACAGCAGCTGTTTATGCTGACCTCCTGGAACAGAAGTTGTCTGATATTGTAGCTAAATATAGTAAACCAGTTTTTGTTTATGTTTGGGTAGGCATTTGTGATATTACATCAAAAGTGTCACGTGGCCGGATTGATGTTCGAAAGTGGGGAGATAGGACTCCAGACAGAATTTATGAACAGTATTGTAGGGCACGGGATATTGTTCTCGCCAGTGGTGGGCGTATTAAATTCATAGGGCTTCCAGCCTATTCAGTAGCTATTTACAACAGTTTTCGAGGATTTTGCGCATCTGGTCAGTCATCAACATCTGATTTGGAGGTTCAGAGACAGATTTCAGTCATTAATTCAAAGATAGTTGAGCTGAACAATAGCCTTGGTTGCAGCACCCTTAAGTTTAATGCTTATCTATTGAAGAGGAAAAGGGGGAAAAACACTTTGAATTTTCAACTTCTTTATGATGGTTTGCATCCAGGTGAGCTATTGGCACGTAAGTGGTTGAGAAGGTTACTGCTTGATATCATCACTGAGTGTTTTACAGGGCAGACTGATATCATTTTATCATTGAGTATGATGAACAACGAAAGTGGGGGTTGTCCCAGTGAGGCTGGTCGGGGAGAATCTACTGCCATTGGTGGTTTGATGGACATGTTCTCTAAATTGGTGGAAAAGCTTGATAAGTCTCAGGAAAATCTTTTTGAAGGCATGTTGTCATTACAAACGTGTATGAAGGAAGAGTTTAAGGCTTTTAGATTACCTTATTCTCAGTCAGGTTTGTCCCCCAGTTATATGGAGGATTCAAGTGACATTAGGTCTGGTAACTCACAGTCTGGATTAGCTTCCAATTCTGTGGAACAAACAGAGGGTATGGAACATTCAGGGGGTGTGTACGAGTCTGGAGAGGACAACAATATGCCCACACTAGTAAGAGTTGATGATAGGGGTGCATTTGGACCAGAGTTAAACATCATTGACCAACAACATAGAAGGGCACCAAATTTTTTGACCGGTCAGAGCTCTGGACCCAGAAACACTCCATCTCCACGTTTGAATCCAGCCCCAACATCTTCCAGTACGCCTCATCCAAAGTTACCAGTCTATGATGGTACTGAGGAGGTTGAAATTTTCTTTGCTCCTTTTGAAAGGCTGTCATTTCGGTATGCTTGGGGAGAACAAGAGAAAATAGATCGGCTGTACCAGTGCCTCAAGGGTAAGGCTATCCGATATTTGCTCCCTCCCTAGGGAAGTTTGCCAGAATTACAGTGCCTTAAAAGGTAGTTTAATAAATGGCTTTGGCAGGAAGGAGCCACCCACAAGTTCAAAAAGGAAACTGAGTGAGCTCCAGCAAAACGGGGAGACAAATGAAGAATTTGCTGAAGAAGTGCGACGTTTAGTCTCCAGGGCTTATCCCGGAGCTGGTTTGGACATGCAGGATCAGCTGGCAGCGGAGGCCTTCTTGCGTGGCTATAAAAAGACATGATATCAAAGCTGCATGTGCCAGAGGGTCAAGGATCACACAACGGAGGAAGAGCACAAACTAAGCCATATGGACAACAGGATCGGACAGGATGCTTCGAATGTGGTGAAGCTGACCAATTTAGGAGGGACTGTCCAAGGCGATCCCGGTCTCCCAGTCCTAGACCCCTCAGTCTTAGATCTCTTAGTCCTAGACCTTCCAGTCCTCGACCTCAAAGGGGTAAGTTTGATTTCAGTGGCTCTCGACGTACAGATGGTTCCAATACAGTCAGCCCAAATTCCACTATAAAGATCACCCGTCTTGAGAGTATCAATAGGAGCATCATGATCCCTATTGTTGTAAACGGGTTGAAGACTCAGGCTGTGGTTGACACAGGTGCAGATGCCACCATCCTTTCCACTACTATA
>JAVTVY010041986.1:0-19249 GCA_036873755.1 Hanleya hanleyi | reverse complement strand
ATTGGACTGACATATCTCTCAGATAGAAATTGGTAAACGTGGAATTGCTGTTCAGGCACAAGACTGGACAATGTCATGGAGGGACAAGTTCTTCCATAAGGGCCATGACGAAGCGATGGCGCGGATTTCATGAGAAGAAGCAGTCGATAGAAGCGGGGGAGCGTCAATGGCCAATTGATAAGATCACTTAATGGTTTTCTTAACCACGAAGCGATGATATTCTTAGTAATGTCACGTACTGCCGAAGGACGAAGTGACAAGAATAACAGACGACGCGAGCCCCGACCGGGATCGGTACGAGTGAGATAGTGACGTATGACTCGAACAGGGCATAACATAAGGTCGTCTTCGAGGCCATGAACGAAGTCTGATAACGTAGGGATGGAGTACAGACGTTGCGCACACGAACCTAAGCGAACAGACTCATTTTGGCGATGAACTCCGGAATAGGTCGGAACGATACGCGCGACCAATCCGCCGACAAGGTCAAAGAAGATCTTTCAAGAGCATGAAGTTCAGACACTCTAGACGCCAAAACAAAAGCCGCGAGAAAAACTGACTTGTAGGCCACAGCTTTAAGAGACGCGGACTGAAGGGTTCAAATGGCGGATGAATCAGAGCACACAGAACCACATCAATATCCCATTTCGGTAACAGCTGGCGAGTACGACGAGTCTGTAGCGCGAAAGCCCGAATGAGCGCAGAGATATTGTCATTTAGACTAATGTTGATGCCGGCAGAAAGACGTAAAAGCCTAGCCAAAGCAGAACGATATCCTTAAATGGTGCTGATTTGAAACTTCTTGTCGCGATGGAGGTGAAGAAGGAAGTCAGCTACTAAGGAAACAGAGGCAAAGTCGAGATTGGCATCACGTTCTCGGCACCAGAAAACGAAATAGGCCCAATTCGCTTGATAGCAGCGAAGAAGAAGACGGATCGGATGGAAAACCTCGTCTTTTTTTTTTTTTTTTTTTTTTTTTAATGTGAAGTCTGGCATCGAACCTAGACTATCAGCCGGAAAATGAACACCCCATATGACGATGTGGTGGGACTGCCACCAAAACAGAAGTGGAAGTAGAGACGTCAATACCAGCACTAATGGACTGAGGGAAAAACATCCGTAATAAGACCGAAGGCACTGCAGTGACCGAAGTAGAATGCGACCATAATGACTAAGGTCCTGCGTAGAAATGACAATTTGATGACCAAACAACCAAAATGCCCACGTCTAAAACTGGTCCAACGGTCTATACGGGACGAAGTACTTGAAGGAGAGAGACGAAAAACTGTCCCCAAAGTAACGACGAACCCACAGTAATACCCCCACAATACGACCACGGGAAGCGCAAGACAAACTGGCCTATATCTGACCAAAATCTTGACGGTATCAGCTACAAAGTGTCACACTCCGTAACCATATGGCTTACTTCAATTTGAAAGAAGAATGAGACTGTCACTTTTTCTCTGCTTGAACAACCGAGACGAAAAATGAACCTCCCGTGACCGAACCACTAGGGGCACCACCGCAAGTAAACCTCGATGTGAACGCTCCAAGATGGAGAACACAAAGCCAAGCTATAAAAGTGATACAAGGGCGATGTTGACTCCGAACGGAAGACTTGTCACACGAAATCGACGACCGACGATGGTGAATCGTAAGAGACACGCCGAAAAATGAGGATGAATTGGTATACAAATTACGCATCTCGCAAAGCGATGGGGGTCAACCCAGCGATAAAGAAGACGCAACGCCGAATCGACTTATTAGAAAAACACCGACATCGAGAGACGTGCAAGCGAACAACGCCAAGTCTCTATACAATGAAGAAAAAGATCCAGCAATGGCGACCGGAACTGTCGAACTTGACGACCCTGATAAGGAGGTATAAAAGAACGACGTGGTGAACAGCGTTATGGCGTACAGAAAGGACTACTAGGTGGAAGGTGTCGATGCCGGAGTAAGAGGACCACGTGACGACGTAATGGAACGTCGACGAGGTGTAACAGCAACGACGTAATGCGAAACGCGAATGGCGTTGCTTGAGAAACGGCGTAGTGATTTTCCCCAAAACTTACCAATCAGTTCAATTTATCTGTACATATACGCTCCCGAAAGAGCCGGGTAAAACCTCTGAAGATAAATCTGAAAACTGTAGTCGAAACTGGAAAAAAAATTCACAGTGGAGTCCGAAACAGCCGTATTATGCGAGACTTGTAATGAGATTTGAACGCATCTAGGAGGTGAACACATTCATTGTTCCCAGCGTTAATCGAGAACGTTACTCCATGGTAGTAACCACCCCGACAATCAACACAAAGAAACTTCCACGTGAAGTAGGAGGATCTTCAATAAAATTTAAAATTCCCCGAAGAGAGCAAATACATTTTGATGTCTCTCGCCGGTAGATGAACAATAAGGTCACAAATGTCACAAATTAACTTGACCAACCAAAACAATGTTCAATCTAGACTCGCCCCCTTATTAGAGGTCCAAACTGGACATAAAAACTCAAATGGAATAGATATAAATTATCATCCGGTTTTTTAAACAGACAAGTCCAGCTTAGTCTCCGTGGCGCAATCTGTCAGCGCGCCCGGTTGTCTTTACTTAAAAAAGATAAAGATGAAATAAATGCAGTAGACCAAAGGATGTTTTGGACGAGGCTATCGAGGAGAAACAAACATTGCCAAGGCAGTCTGTGGATCTTCTTACCAGGCTGAAACCGGTAAACATACACGGAACTTACAAAGAACAAGAAGACCGCCTGATGGAACAGACTTATGCTGTCCCAGGCCGATGATTGAGAAACTTCAGGCCTGATCCCGCCCGACCACTGACAGGGTAATGATCAATAAATACCCCACGTGCTGTCGAACCAGAGCAATTCTAAGATTTCTCGAGAATAATCCCCAAGCTAATAATAATAAATTCTCAGAACAAAGAAATAAAATTACAGCTCAACCCAATTTGAATTGTACAACTAATTCAAAATAGCGATGGGAAAATTTGATTGTGAAAATGAATACATCACAATGCAATATTTACCAACAGGAAAATGTGTTTCAAAGAATAGCACAATTTCTTAATAAACATCTCGTGATCTCTTTTGTTGTTCAACACAGCCTTGATTACACAAAGAGAGTAATAAGATAGCTCATTAATATGTAACAAAGAGCCCTAGTGTATAGCTTTTGGCTTGTAATGACGAAGACAAACGCAACAACAACAACACGTAAAGTCAAAGACAGAGAAAAAACTCTGCAAGTTCTCTCTTGATCACAATATCAAATAAACAGAATAACACTTGATAAAACAAGAGACTAAATTCTGGTAGGAGCAACGAACAGCATGCATAGAAGAAAAACTCCCACAAATGGAAAAAGTCGGACACACAAGAACAAGAACAACAACGAAAAATGACGGACTGCAACTCTCTGCAGAACCTGTAATTCTCCGACGTTATAATACGTTGAAGCATTTCTATTCCGTGAAGACAAATCTTTGTTCAATTTCGTACGGTTCATAACAAATAACCTCCTGAATGAACTGTCTGGAATGAGAAAGATAACGGTGTTGTAAAGTTGGTGTTCTTTAAATCTTCCGTCCGACACCGTAAGCATTCGGCCATGCAGCTGAAAGAGCAAGCAAGAAATATGGGACGTGTCAATACACGACGAAAGTGGAGGTTGTAAATCCGTAATGCGAACAATCAAAGCCGAGTACAACCGCCCTTCCATAGAATGAGAGGCTGTTTTCTTTTAGACAAAACAGCAGGGGAAGATTTAAGACGTAAAAGCCAAAAACAGAACGATTTTATCACTATTGTAAAATCAGCCGTACCAATTGACCCTGAACTGACCACGCGGTAAGATCAAATTCTTTTGTCCGTTGGGGACAATAGAAAGTCCTAGCGACCGGCCTGGCCTTTGTTTGCTGAACAAAGAAACAGGTTTCTCAAGGCCTACAGACAATGCTATGCCAAAGTAGGCCAGACTATACAGTACCATCTCGCTAAGTTCCTGTACGACGGTCCTCTAGCATATTACCAGAGACAGAAGGAGTCAGACTTTTTAGAATTACGGGGTAAATCTAACACGGGACCACCCAGATCTTGATTAATTTTAATGTCCTCAACTAATGCAATTTCCCACACCCGTCTATCGACTTCCGATAGATCAGGGTCCTGAAGTAAATAGGACCTACGGGCTTGTGCCTAAATTTTCCAAGCATCATTATCCCAAGACACACATTCATTACACGTGTTATTTCGATAGCAAATTTTGTCTTACAAACGAAACAACGCGTGTGGGCATCTAAGCGTGTCGAAACTCGCCCACACGAACGGCACGAATTTGAAGGAATGGGAACAGAATACTCAGACATTATTCAAGAAAGAAATTGTTTCAAAACAACAAGACTTAAAACAACAACAACTCTTTGAACAACAACAACTAGTCTTTGAACAACAACAACCAGCACTGTATTGCAAACTCCCTGATGTGCACCACTGGAGGTACAAACGAGAAAAGAGGAAGAGTATACTGGGGGCTGGCTTATATATCCAGGCTGAACTGGGAGAGCTCTGGGGGATAACTCCCCAGGGGAGAGCTCCCCTAAAGGGAGACTACTCCTCTGGGGAATAGCTCCCCAGGGGAGTTAACTTTTGGTTTAAACTTTCGTTTAACGTTTGTATTGTATATCTCTGGTAGAGATTAAGGCATAAATCAAAGCAGGTGTAGGTTTGGGCCATAAATTTGAAAATATGAAAACTGTTGCATTCACCTTTTTAAGTGAGGGGATGCAATTGAAAGTCCCTAAAATATATACAACGGAGACAATATGGTGATTTTTCTTAGTGAAATAACATTTGTATCTGAATTAGAATTCTTAAAAAAAAAAAAATTCTGCTTTTCTTACATAGATTCATTATCTTTGTCATCTTTCTTCTTCTTTTTCTTCTCTTTTTTCTTAGTTTTATTACCTTTCAAAAACCCTGAAATGCAGAAAAAGTAATTAATATATTACGAGTATAGTTATGGATAAAGACATTTAGCATATTTGGAAACTTCAGTTCAGCAACACACAGTGAAACAAATTGCTACATTGATAAACCATATCACATATAAAAGGTATACCTTTCATATGCATCACCTCAAATCCATACCATTTCAAAAACTTTATACAGGAAATATCACATAAAGCAGATTGGTACCATTTCAAAAACTTTATATAGGAAATATTACATGTTCAGAACGGTCAAATCCAGCACTTTTTTAAACTGGAATCTGGAATGCTATTTCTTAAATTATAAATATCAAAGTTTTGTAATATAGTTAAGCTTAATCAGTGGGTAATCTTATGTGCTGCTAACATTTAGAAAGGAGTTTCTGAAAGAACTACATGTATACTATAAAGAAGGTTATCAGATCCAAGTGTGCTTAATGAAATGTGTTATTGAAATTGTTAGATGAACAAAAACTGTTTTCACTTGAACAAATGCAACTGTAAAACAGCTGAGGATACAATGGATATACAACATAAATGTTATTAAACTACATCTCACTACAGAAATTATAATAGTTACAATAGATAATCCCAGCATCACTAATCATCAAAAGACCATGAGCAAAGAAAACTCTGTGACAGGAACAAAGGCAACTCCGTACCATGAACAAAGGCAACTCTGTACCATGAACAAAGGCAACTCCGTACCATGAACAAAGGCAACTATGTATCATGAACAAAGCTAACTCTGTACCATGAACATAGGCTACTCTGTACCATGAGTAAAGACAACTATGTACCATGAACAAAGGTAACTCTGTACCATGAACAAAGACAGCTCTGTGCCATGAACATAGGCTACTCTGCATCATGAACAAAGTCAACTTTGTATGTGAATAAAACAAACCTTGTACAGTGAACAATGGCAGCATGTTCTGCAACCAGAGGCAACTGTATACTGGGATAAAATGCAACTTTGTACTGGGTACAGCAGCAACTTTGTACAGTATTAAATTTGTAACAAACTGGGCAAGAGAAAACTTATTTGCTCACTCATTTGGTGAAAAGCTCTTTATGCACCCCATGAACAAAAGTGACAACAAATCTACTACTTGCAACCACGGAAAGAGAACTCTATGCTCATAGACCATGTATACGGTAAATCCACTAATTATTCAAACATAGGAAGTTCACTTTTCAACTCTGTTATTCAAATACAGAGAAAAATTAGAAAAACTAACAGTCCCATTCTTCATCCAAATTGAAAAAAGTCATGTAATGACAAACTGCACATGACACTTTGTAGCTAATGCCACAACGAATATTTCCAGATAGAAGCCATTTTTGCTGCACTTTCAGTGATCGAATTATTAGGGGAATTACCGTATATAAATTTAGAACAAGAAAATGATGCTGCTACAATTACAATTATGCCACCTACTGTTGCTTGCAGAATAATGCCCATAAATACGCACAGAAACAGCTTTGTGCTAAATGTGCATATTTGAGAAAAATGCTTAAATCATATTACTACAAGACTGTGACAAGTAAATCGCAACACAACACATCAAAAAATCTCAAAAGGGCATAGGAAAGTTCACGGAGGACTTCAATATCAACAGACAACATCAATATTTTCGCAAGCAGTAGATTTGGCCTTGAATGCTCTGAAGAGCCAGAATTTGAGCCCAGAAAAGCTATAAGGCCATTCAAATATGATACTTTGTTTGTCAAATCCCGCCGCATGGTTGCAATCAGGCCCGCATGTTTTCTTTTTATATCAGTAATTTTCTGTGCCGACTGTGAAGACGGCGCGTCACAACAAAATACTCGCCAAAACAGAAATACTGGGTAGAATTATCTCCCTTGGTTGATCTTGATCTTGAGAACGAGCTAAGAGAGATAACTTATATATGATTTTTTAACCTACATAAACCAAATTATCTCCCTTGGTTCGCGATCAGTAATCAGAAGTAAAATGAAAAAAAAAGCCTCATGCCTCATCAAGATTGACCCAGCCTTGTGTTTGAGAAACAAAGTATCATATTTGAATGTCCAATTTATATATTTTTCACAGAACAGTTCATCAGCTTACAGATACTTAGCCCACCTGTAAACACATTTACACATCCTCTAGAATGTCTTTGTACAGCTAGAAGTATGCCCTAAAGGTATGGTAATGTATTTTTCTGTTGAAAGCACATTCTCTAAGGATTCCAAATATATATATGTGTTTACCGAAATCTGTGGGTTGTGAAATATATTCAAATTTAAAGAAAGAAAAAAACATATTAAAAAAATGAGCATTCTTTTTTACATGACTATTTTAAAAAAACATTCAATTTATTGTAACTTAATCATCATTTCCTGTAGAAGACAACCCCAGAAGAAAATCTATGCCTCAGTTTCATCAATTTTAGTCTAGTTCTCACTATATTGACATTTAATGGAATATTTCTTCACAAAATTGAGCAATTCACAGTTTTGAACTTTGAAGTTGAATTAAATATCAATAGAATGAGAACTAGACCAAAATTGAGAAAACTGAGACAAGAATTTCATGTTGGAGTTGTCTTCTACAGGAAATGATGACAAGTTACGATAAGTTGAATACTTTTCTGAAAATAGCCATTTAAAAAATTAAAATTAAATTTTAAATTATTTATTTTTAAATCCTAATATCTTCTCAACCTACAGGTTTACAGTGAACGTAATTATATATTTAGAATCCTCGAGAAATGTGCTTTCAACAAATATGTACATTACTATAGCTATGAGGCATACATTTAGCTGTATGAAGAAAAATTCTAGGGAATGGGTAAAAATGAGTGCAGGGGAGATCAGTATCCTTAACCCCTTCCTATGCCCCCTAATATACAAGTAGAGTAAAAAAAATGTCCACCTGTGGCGTTTCTTTATTCATCTAAAATTTATTGTGTATGTGAATTAGGGTATTCATATCTGGTGTCACCATACATGTATAATGTAGTGCGTAAAAGGTGGACATCAAGAAAACTGGCAATGAATTGAAACAATTCATGCAGGGCTTGATATTTGACAATATATAGTCGGGGACAGTTATCTTTTGCCTCAAATATCAAGCACTGCATTGGTGTGTATATGTAGCTTGATTTGCAAAGCTCTATAACAGAATGGAGATTATTAATATTTATTTCATTAATTTTAATAAAAAATAAAAAAAATGCAATAACACAAAAAAATTTCAGTGCTTCAATGTTGCACAATATGCATGTTTTAAGACTTAAGTGCAACTATGTGATATATATTGTGATATATTGTGATCAGTGCTGATATGCAAGATGCCTTCAGTGGAGTTTATAGACATTTCATAGAATAAGTTGTACAAATTCACATTCTATAATTTGTTCAGATCATAAAAGCTTTTAACCTGAAGGTGTTATGAATGTATGAATATTTCCCACGTAGACATGGTAGATATGGTAGATATGGTAGACATGGTAGATATGGTACTTAGCAAGTTGTTTGCCGCTGTACCCGATTCAACCACTATGAGTATTCTCATCCTAAATCATTTGCTGACAGTGTTTGAACACTTTGAGTTATCTTGTATGTAGCATGGGTTTTCCCCAAAAGCATAATGGGAAAATTGGAATAGCCAATGGAAAGAGGTACAACCGCTACGCGTATACTCTGAGTCAGTAGTTAACGTGCTAAGAATATGTTGACATCCTTCATTCGATGCTATACATCCACACTTCATGTATGAAGGCACATGTTGGTTGATATCACTGACCGGGTACAACCTAAGCAGACAATTTGGATATAACGATTCCCAGCTATGAAATTCTGAAGATTTACCTAACCAATGGGTCTGGAGTATTATCGCCATGTAACCAAGAGTTCGGGCTGATTAAATTCCTACCCACTGGTTTGGGAGCTTATTTAATGACTGTAAATCACAAATTTCATCCACTCAAAGATGCATACTGCTATCAGGATAATGTACGTCTGTTCAGATACTGAAATAATCAGCTCACATGAAAAATGGTTTCAAGAACAATTTCCTTCGACTGTACATTTTCCACCAAGCAAACTCGCTGTCTCTATGAGGTAGAGAATAGTGGTGGTAAATAGATTCAATCAACCAATCAGTGTCACACACATGGGTCTGCTCAGTTAATCGATGTCTGGACTGGATAGGGGTCAATTACGAGTATAGAGCCTGTATGCCAGTTACTGTATCAATCCAGCCACTCAGTAAGGACATGGCTGGAGACCGTGGCCCACTCAGTGTCGCTGTTAGGGTGCACGGTCAGGTATCAAACAGCATTTGATGACACCCTCCATATTTCCTGGAGCAAGCCAGACGGTCAGCTATATGCTTTGTCTGCTATTCGAGTCATGGAGTCAAGATTTGTTATTGCGATGTTCTACGGCTCCAGGAAACCGGGCTGCCATTGGTCCATAATCAATGAAACTCAAAGACAGTTGATAACCGCTCACTATTCTCATTCACCAGGTCCAGATTGCCCGGGAAAATCTTTTCCAGAATTCGATGTTTGACTGGATTTGCATTTGCCTTACATGTTTTTCAGGCTTCTGGCAAATCTCCTAAGTGCCACCTGCATTGCTGACAAGGAAATGTCCCCACGATGGGCAGGGCCTACTGTAGGTTCCAAACACAACTGTAGTCTAGTTTGACTAGCTGTGCAGTTATATTGACAAGGAATCTACTAGATGATCAGAATGAAGAGTCAGTGCAGTTCTCAGGATTTAAGGAGAGTGAGAGTGACCACTCCCATAAATTTAAATAAGCCACATCGTAATCAAAGAAGTATCGCATATTACCGCATATTCATGCCAGGCGCGAGACTGAAGGGCAAATTAACACACACATGCATTTGTTCACGGGAGCCAGCAATGCTGCCAGCTCGGGTTGGTTTCTTGTGTTAAAATTATTCTAACATTTATTGCGCAAATTTCTTAACTGTTATACTGGCACTCAGACAAAACACCCTGGCGTTGCTGGCTCGTGAAAAAACTCATGTGGAACGTGCCCTTCAGTCTCGGATTAGGCATGAATATGCAGCACTTCTGGGATTAGGATGTGGCTTAATTCAGGAGAGTTACGCACTGCATAGTATGAATCAGTTGATCCAGAAACACTCTTCCAAATGTTGTCTAGTAGAGTGAATTTAAGCTCTTCCTGCTTTTTTCCAAACCCAAAGCACTGCAACGTTCCTCTAACCTTTCTCCTGATTCCTGTGCTTGTGTATCAACAACATTATAGTGCACAAATATGGTTTTGTTGATGACTGAGGGATTTTGAAAAAGATATCGCAATGGCCACACCCTGTCTATCCGAATGGTTAACTTGTGAGAAGTGCGACTCGCTCCATCAAACACCGAAGGGCACTGTGCATTTTTATCTTAATAGAGAGTACTGAGGGTGACAAACCCATCCCATTCTGAGCCTCACCTTCGCCCGGCTTTCACCCAGCTAATATTTCTATCATGTTACCCTTATCATAGGCTTTTTCGCTCACAGGATTTTGAGGAAGCGGAAAGTTTTCCCCCATATTATATCCCCACTTGATTTTATTAACGTCCAACTTTAGAGTAAAAAATTTTACAAAAAATATCTTCGGATGTTGAATTGATTCGTTCTTTTTGAGAATGAAAATCAAAATCACCTGCCATCTATTAGAAATGATTTAATAGGGGAAAGGTAGACAGCAATGATTTTTGAAACCTACAGTAGACAGAGTAAAACGATCGAGGGAGGAGTAATGCATACACTGTATGGGACTTGGGGACAATGACTAGTGTTTTTTAAGAACAGGGAGAATTGAACATGTTCCAGCATGCATTTTAGTATGTGTACAGACAGACAAGCACAATGTATAGTTACATGTATGCAGTCATTTCACTAGATCAGTATAGACATATAACAGCTGGCCATCCTACATGTACATGTCCTATTGGGGGGGCATTTGCATTGAGGGGGGGGGGTGGTAGACATCAGCAGATTTATTGAAACATCAAATATGTTGATCTGATGCTTCTCATTTAATGATCTGGTACATACATGTACATGTATGCTACACTTTGTGTGTTTTGTATTTGTGACTGCCCCCATCAGTTATGTAAGCAATGTTACATGCAGTCAGTGGCTCAGTTAGTACATGTAGTGCCAGAGAGACAAAAGGTAAGTGATTCCCCATCTTTTAAGGATATAACGAGGATGGCTAATGGACCATCATTAGACAGAGAGTCACAGAGCAAAACATCCAAGCATCCATCCAAATCAGATTTGATAAGAGAAATTCAGTTTTTGTTTTGTTTAAAATCCAGTAGATGGCTCAGTCACCTGATTCGCATTGCTGGATTAATTAACTGTAATTAAGGGTGCAATTGCAGCAAGATCAATATTTGTTGAGCATAGTTCGTTGAAAGGTGAAAACTTTCCTGACCCACACCAAGAATTGAAGCAAACAAGACGTCATCATGTCATGGATTCAACACCCACATTAACTGGAGGAAATACATGCTATTTCAAATTAGCTAGATTTATTTTATCCTGTTTATTTGAGAAAATTCAGTTCATCATGTGTGTTGTTGATCTGTGAAACTATCATGGAACTTAATATGGAAGGTAACAGCGTCATTTAAAAAATATGTGGAATGTTCAGACTTGGCGGTGGAATGTTCAGACTTGGAGGTGGAATGTTCGAACTTGGAGGTGAGATCTTCTGACATGGAGGTGGGATGTTCAAACTTGGAGGCGGCATGTTCCGTCTTGTTGGGATGTTCAGTCCTGGAGGTGGGATGTTCAGACTTGGAGGTAGAATGTTCAGACTTGGAAGTGAGATGTTCAGGCTTGGATGTGGGATGTTCAGACTTGGAGGTGGATGTTCAGACATGGAAGTGGGATGCTCAGACCTGGTGGAATGTTCAGACTTGGAGGTGGAAAGCTCAGACTTGGGATGTTCAGACTTGGAGGTGGGATGCTCTGGCTAGGAGTGGGATGTTCAGAATTGAAGGGAAAATGTTCAGACTTGGGGATGGGATGTTTAGACTTAGATGTGGGATGTTCAGACTTGGATGTGGGATGTTCAGACTTGGAAGTGGAATGTTCAGACTTAGAGTTGGGAGGTTCAGACTTCGACATGGGATGTTCAAATTTAGAGGTCGAATGTTCAGACTTGGATGTGGGATGTTCAGACTTGGACGTGGAATGTTCAGACTTAGAGTTGAGAGGTTCACACTTCGATGTGGGATGTTCAAACTTGAAGGTGGGATGTTCAAACTTAGAAGCGAGATGTTCAGACTTAGATGTGGGAGTTCAGATTTGGAGGTGGGATGTTCAGACTTGGAGGTGGGATTTCAGACTTGGAGGTGGGAGTTCAATCTTGGGAGGTTGGAATGTTCAAACTTGGTGGTAGAATATTCTGGGATGTTCAGACTTGGAGGTGGGATGCTTAGACCTGGAGGTGGGATGTTCTAAATTTGAGGTGGAATGTTCAGACTTGGAGGTGGGATGTTCAGACCTTTAGGTGGGATGTTCAGACTTGGAGGTTGAATGTTCAGACTTGAAGATGGGATATTCAGACTTAAATGTGTGATGTTCAGATTTGGAGATGGACTGTGTCAGACTTGCAGGTGGGATGTTCAGACTTGGAGGTGGAAGGTTCAGACTTGGAGGTGAGATCTTCTGACACAGAGGTGGGATGTTCAAACTTGGAGTGGGATGTTCAGACTTGGGAGTGAGATATTCAGTCCTGGAGGTGGAATGTTCAGACTAGGAGGTGGGATGTTCAGACTTGGAAGTGGAATGTTCAGGCTTGGGAGGTAGGATGTTCAGACTTGGAGGTAGAATTTTCAGACTTGGAGGTGGGATGTTCAGACTTGGAAGTGAGATGTTCAGGCTTGGGTGTGGGATGTTCAGACTTGGAGGTGGATGTTCAGACATGAAAGTGGGATGTTCAGACCTGGTGGAATGTTGAGACTTGGAGGTGGAATGTTCAGACATGGAGGTGGAATGTTCAAACTTGGAGGTGGAATGTTCAGACTTGGAGGAGAAATCTTATGACATGGAGGTGGAATGTTCAAACTTGGAGTGGGATGTTCAGACTTGGGGGTGGGATTTCAGTCCTGGAGGTGGAATGTTCAGACTAGGAGGTGGGATGTTCAGACTTGGAAGTGCAATGTTCAGGCTTGGGAGGTGGGATGTTCAGATTTGGAGGTAGAATTTTCAGACTTGGAGGTCGGATGTTCAGACCTGGAAGTGAGATGTTCAGGCTTGGATGTGGGATGTTCAGACTTGGAGGTGGGTGTTCAGACATGAAAGTGGGATGTTCAGACCTGGTGTAATGTTCAGACTTGGAGGTGGAAAGCTCAGACTTGGAGGTGGGATGTTCAGACTTGAAAGTGTGATGTTCAGACTTGGAGGTGGGACGTTCTGGCTAGGAGTGGGATGTTCAGACTTGGAGGTGAAATGTTCAGATTTGGGGATGGGATGTTTAGACTTGGATGTGGGATGTTCAGAGTTGGAAGTGGAATGTTCAGACTTAGAGTTGGGAGGTTCAGACTTCGATGTGGGATGTTCAAACTTGGAGGTGGAATGTTCCGACTTGGATGTGGGGTGTTCAGACTTGGAGATGGAGTGTTCAGACTTGGAGGTAGGATGTTCAGACTTGGAAGTGAGATGTCCAGACTTCGATGTGGGAGTTTAGACTTTGAGGTGGGACGTTCAGACTTGGGAGGTGGGATGTTCACACTTGGAGGTGGGAGTTCAAACTTGGAGGTTGGAATGTTCAAACTTGGTGGTAGAATGTTCTGACTTGGATATGGGATGTTCAGACTTGGAGGTGGGATGCTTAGACCTGGAAGTGGGATGTTCAGAAATTGAGGTGGAATGTTCAGACTTAGAGGTGGGATGTTCAGACTTGGAGGTGGGATGTTCAGACTTGGAAGTGGGATGTCAGACTTGGAGGTTTGGGGGTGAGATTTTCAGACTTGTAGCTAAGATGTTCAGAAATGGAGGGGGGAAGTTCAGACTTGGAAGTGGGATGTTCAGACATAGAGGGGGGATGTTCAGACTTGGAGGTGGAAAGTTCAGACATGGAGGTGGGATGCTCAGATTTTGAGGTGGGATGTGCAGACTTGGAGGTGGAATGTTCAGATTTGGCGGTGGAATGTTCAGACTTGTAGTTGAGATCTTCTGACATGGAGGTGGGATGTTCAGACTTGGAGGTGGGATGTTCAGACTTTGAAGTGGGATGTTCAGAATTGGAGGTTTGGGGGTGAGATTTTCAGACTTGTAGGTGGGATGTGCAGAAATGGAGCGGGGAAGTTCAGACTTGGAAGTGGGATGTCCAGACTTTTAGGTGGGATGTTCAAACTTGGAGGTTGAATGTTCAGACTTGGAGGTGGAATGCTGAGACTTGGATGTGGGATGTCCAGATTTGGAGTTGGGATGCTCAGACTTGGAGGTGGAATGTTCAGACCTGGAGGTGTGATGTTCAGACTTGGATGTGGGATATTCAGACTTGGAGCTGAATGTTCACTAGGAGATGGACTGTTCAGACTTGGAGGTGGGATGCTCAGATTTTGAGGTGGGATGTGCAGTGTGGAGCTCACAATTTCAGAGCCTGGGAACAGTACCTTGGAGATACTCCATCGTCTCAGGATTTGACATGGCCTCAGAGTATGTAAAGTGTAAAACATCAAGCCTTCAAGTGGCTCAGTTCAAGACAAAATACAATTTGTTGGTAAACCTGAACATTGACTAATTCTAGGAAAGACAATAAAGCTTCAAGTGCATTTAAATACTGTTCATGAATATGAAAACATACATCCTGACCCAGTCACATCTTACATATGAACAACAAGCAGAAGCTCATACAAGTCATTGTTATGACCAGGTTAGGGCGATCCAGCTCTCTAAAATGGAGGTAAAAAGAGTTGTTTTTGCACAATAACTTTTGATTCCTAATTACCCAATGCTTTAAAACTTCAGGCACATTAATTTATCTATTGTTCCAAGTCCTAACATTAATTTGCCACTTGGAAAACCAGGCAAAGTTGTTTAAACAGCATGACAGATGTTTGTCCTATTATTATGACTATATTTTTACTTCCCTTTTGGTGCTGTCATGTCTGTGTGCGCCTCAAGAGTATTTTGCTGAATTCATTATGTGAACTGATTTATTGATCAAAAACGACCTTTTTTACCTCCGTTTTAGAGAGCGGGATTGCCCGAACCTGATAACAGATTGCATGATAATCATTATGTTTATGCAAATATCTCCGACTCCCAAAACAATCATTGAAGAAAGCCCACTGAAACAAGTGTACGTACAAGCTTATGGCATCAATAAACGGTCAATGTGAATGATTATTCTTTGAATAAACAAATCTTACAATACAAATAACGAAAACTCTCAACATTTTGCATGGACATAACAAAAATGCACCAAACAGACTTCCACACTCAGTCAGTTACCTCCCTTGTTGAAATTTCTGGAGACTAATTTTCTTCCCTTTTTGCAATGAAAATGTCCCGACAGAAGAGTTAGTCAAGGGAAGTAAAAAGCTGAATGTGAATGAACATGGATATATATATATAAAGCATGCAGCCGCAAATCAAGAGTGAGTAGTACATCCACCTTCCACTACAACCAACACAACCATATATGGAATTAATCATCTAAGTGGTGTCCAAACTAGATATACACAAGCAGTGGCAAAGTATTATGCGCCAAAACCAGAACAAGACAAAAATAAGGGCAATAAAACTAAGTGGAAGCGGTCAATTATTTTTATTTACATGTTCGTGACACCCTGAGCTTTACGCTTCGACTGAGTGGCCCAGGTTGGCCGGCCAGAACAGGGCTAGGACTGCCATGACTGCCACTAGAGTCTGGAAATGTAGGTCAAGTCAGGGTTTAATGGACTGGCAGGCCTGCATGGGCTTACATGAATCATATACAGGTTACTATGCTTGGGTGCTTTCATCAATAACACATTTACTTGAAATAGCTATGATCACATACAAGACAATTGTCACACATCATTGAAAGATTGAAAGCACAATTTTGCCTGAATTTCAAACAATGTTAGATTGACACAAAACATGGGTGGTCCATTTTAATTAGTTGTCTAATTTGGATCTTGTAATAAATCAACATACTCGTTTCATATACTGAGCTCATATCAAGTGCATATGGTCATATATTAATTTATTGATTATTATGTGCATGTTATACAGAATTCCGATCCTACATTGGAAAAAAGAACAACGCATATACATGAATATCAAAATTGCATTTAACCTAGAAACTTGGAATTCTCGGAGACAAGTGCCGACTTTTAGGTTTGTATTAGAACTGACCTTTACAGAAACTCTGAATGATGTTCTTCTAATTCTCTCCATGAACCAATGAAATACCAGCATTTCTTTTTGAAAATTTAAATTGCCCTATGAGGTGTTTCAATACTGAAAGCTGCTACAGGGTCATGTTGAATGGAGTTTCTAGCAAAATCCATTGATAGTAATGAGTATACAGTCTCCCGTGTTCGTAAAATTTGCGAGAGCTATTGATCACTCTCCTAGATTTTGTTTTGCGAAACTGATCACTGTACTGTGAGAGAGACTCACTCTTGTCTGTATTACACTTCAATACCTTTTCAATTTTCAGGAGAGCGAGACAGGTGAGTGATTAATAACTCTCCTGGAGGGAAAGTTATGTGAAGTTATGTGAGTGCTGGAGAGTGATCACTCTCCTCAAAAACGAGAGACGGAGTACAAGTTAATAGACTTTGTTATCAAGAATGGAGAATGCAACGATGTAGTTGAGAACTTCAGAGTTAACACTTTTCTTAAAGGTTCTACCGAATGGTCCCCACACCCCAAACCATTTTGATGCTGAATTGTTGTTAAAGTTTATATTTAAAATTTAATAGTGGACCATTTTCTCTCTTTGGAAATGGTCTTGATACCCTCTATTACCATGCCTGTTTGGAAATAGCGAAGGCTGTGACCTGCTGATCCATGATGTCAAGAGTCATAGTGAATTTTCTAGTTGACATTTCCACTGTAACATCAACGTCGTCAAAAAGCTGAAATGTAATGCCCTTTTCGAAGTTGGAACGATGTCATCATACCAAATTGCTGTATCACAATAAGATGTCCAACACAACCGACTACTCAATATTAATACGACATGATCGTAATCAGACTGGGACATCACAGGTCAGAGGTTGCAGCTTCAATATGTTTTTCACCACATGTGTTTTATTGTGTTAAAAAATCAAATTGGATGTCATAAGTACATGTATGATAATGCTCTAAATAAGAATGTCAGCTTCTGCCATACTTCAGATGTTCTATCAAATCAAATAAGGTACAAGTAGGATAGGATTCCCTTGAACAACAATGAGTGAAAACATGAAAGCTTAGGACATTCATTTTCATAAAGCCCAGGAGAGGGCATAGCTTGAATGTGCTCATCAATACGTATCGTCCGCTGTCTACTGTAATTTTCTTTGAAAGGAAAGGCGACATGGGTTTCTTTTGTGAAAAATTATGTATATAAATATCAATATCAGTAAGTTATCAGGGCTCAATAACAGCAGCATTGATTTACTTTGCATGACCATATTGTCAAATATCAGGCCAGTCCAAAGCACATCGATTTCAGCCTCGCAATTTACCTGTAGGTGTTCCCTGCCCATTTATTCGCTAGGCCATCACAGGTATAAGGGTGTTATTCAACTTATAAATGCATGGAAATATATTCTATTTCATCAAAGATCGTCACACTACTGTGTCGTATTTAGTATACTAGAGTAGAAATAATTCCATGTTTACTGCGGTCAAACAGCTATGATAGATGATAATTAAGATAGGACAGCGTCAGGTCCTCCAGCCTACACCCTTTCTGATCTCACTATAGACTCGCATCCTATTTCATGATAATTTATCCTGGCTATGGTATTCCCTCTAATAATTCAATCCTCCTATCCAAATTCAATCACCTCCAAATTTGGGATAAAATTCAATTGACTGTTCTAATAAATTTGATCACCCTTCAAAATTGAAATAATGAAGAAATAATGGATTATATGCAAGATTTTGAACCATTTTGTCAAATTCTTGTTCTCATACATTTGATCAACCTCTGAATTTATAGAAGAAAATTGAAGATTGAATTATTGGAGGGATTACTGTATTTCTTAAACAATGACCACACCAATCGATCTACAAGTACTTTTAACTGTCACTTATTTATTGGACTAATGTGATTATGTCAGAAATATTATTTTTATAATTTGGGTTAGGATGTGCCCAATCTCAAATCTGTAATCAGTATTAAACAGATATTTCAACATTCAACCATTAATCAACATGACCAAACAATATCAAAACACTGCACAACGTAAAAAAAGGGTGTAAATGTCAAAACGAAATACGAAAGTATATGGGGATATGGTCATGCCAAGGTGTACTAACCAGTCAAATTGGCTGAATCTGAAACAAAGGGAGATTAACATAACTGCAATTAAATAGATATTAAAAATACTACTCTTAGAATTCTTCATGAAGGACAATCCTAAATTTGGGATGAATTTACAAGTGTCCACACGTCAATGTTCTACGAGGGATGACCCACATCTCTGGATGTTGTTGACTACTGGTCCACTATTCTCTGAAACCAAACACAAGTTTTACTGCTCACTTTTGAATTTTGTTGTTTGATTGGAGGATAAAAAGGGATGGATTAAAAATACATTACATCCACCATAACTGGCGCTGCTACTGCGGGGGCCATGGACCTCTATGGTCAATTTTTTTTGGTCGATGATATCTCATGGTGAATATCGAAAATGGAGATATCGCTGATGAGCTTAACATAATCTAATACAGCGGATGGCACCCATATTGGATAATGCACATCCATAAAACATAATACCAACTGTCCTCTCACCAATGTCCATGCACTCCCCAAGTTTGAAGTAGATTGGTTGAATCGCTCTAGAGTTATTGTCCAGACAAGATCTAAATGCTGAAAATCTAAGATGACTGATGGTGGCCATCTTGGATTACACAGGTAACTGAAAAGCAATGACAACTGTCCTCTCACCGATGTGAAGCCAAACTGCAAGTTTGAAGTCGATCAGTTGAATTATTCTAGAGTTGTTGTCCAGACAAGATGCAACTGCTTAAAATGCAACATAATCCAATATCGCTGGTAGATGG
>JAVTVY010041985.1:0-19052 GCA_036873755.1 Hanleya hanleyi | reverse complement strand
TCCACCAACACGTACCCCTATCGAGCCTACATCGAGACACTGCTGTCGTATGGCCGAGAGGCTAAAAAATCTCAGCTGACAACCGCTTTATTCTACAAGGACACGGCCGAGCACATGGACACGGCGGACAATGGGGGATATAACAAACGGAAGGCTTTCACTGCGAACAGTGCCTCGGTGGATATGATGGGTCGACTGCATGCAGACATGTTCATGCAAGACCGGTACCTCTTGAACAAGACCCCCCATCAAAATCCGACTGATACGGGCGCCTCCCACCTTCGCCTTGATGGCCACTAACGTAGAGGGGCATGTAGCGGACTATAAGATTGTCATCCAAAACGCAGTCCTGTATGTCCGAAAAGTGAAACCGAATCCAGCCGTTCAATTGGGACACATGAAAGCCTTGGAAACAAAACCAGCCCAGTACCCTATCCGACGTGTGCAAACCAAAGTGTTCTCTATGCCTGCTGGAAATATGGGCGCCAACAAAGAAAACCTGTTCCTGGGGGAACTACCCAAGCGATTGATCCTGGCCTGTGTAGAAAATACCAGTTTCAGCGGAGCCTACCCAGAGAATCCGTTTGACTTTAAACATTTCGGTATCAATTTTGTGGCCCTGCATGTGGATGGACAACAGGTGCCAGCCACGGCCTTAACCCCGAACTTTGGGCGGAGGAATTTCATTCGAGCCTATCAGAGCCTGTTTACAGCCACCGGTCAAATCAACCAGGACGAAGGAAATATGATCAGTCGGGAGGACTACGCGAACGGATACACGTTGTTCTGTTTCGATCTGACCCCCACCTTAGAGAACGACCATCAGCTGGCCCTGACCAAGCAAGGCAATTCACGGTTGGAAATCCACTTTGCACGAGCCCTGGCGACCACCGTCAATGTGATCTGCTACGCCGAGTTTGACAACATCATTCAAGTGGACAAGGCGCGCAACGTCCTGGGTGACTTCTCCACCTAACATGGATACAGACCAGATAACCACCGTGCTGGAGAATGACCCAGAGACACGTAGGGTCTTTCAAGGGGTGTTCGCCCGAGATGTGTTTCCATTAGACCGTATGTATCCGGTTGCTTACGTTCTCAACACGGACCCGATGGATCGACCCGGTGAACACTGGGTGGCCGTGTACTTGACAGAACAGCAGGGGGAATACTTTGACCCGTACGGTCTGCCACCCCTCCATCCCGATTTAACAGACTTCATGGATCAAGGCACAGAGACGTGGCGTTGGAACAGTCAAACGTTGCAAAGCCTGACCAGTGGCGTGTGCGGACAATATTGCTTGTTTTACCTGTACCATCGATGCCGGGGAAGACCCTTATCTACTATCGTACAGATGTTTGACGAGTACTCCCAGGCCGAGGACCGCGATGTACTCGTCTATGACTGGGCCGCCCATCATTTCAATGTACAAGCCCCATTCTGGGCTTGAATTATTTCAATGTACATACGCCCGCTGTTCTGGGCTTCAGTTAATGACAAGCCCCTTGTTCTGGGCTTCAGTTAATGACAAGCCCCTTGTTCTGGGCTTCAGTTAATGACAAGCCCCTTGTTCTGGGCTTCAGTTAATGACAAGCCCCTTGTTCTGGGCTTCAGTTAATGACAAGCCCCTTGTTCTGGGCTTGAGTTTTCACGTGGTTGTTCTCACGTTGTTGTTGTTCAATGAATAAAAAAAAAAAAAATGAGATCTCACCAAAAAACCCTGTCTTGTGTGTTTTATTCCTAATGCATCAATGCCCAATGTGGAGATTCAGTCAAACTGAAATCCGTGGTGTAGGATTGGGGTCAAAATGTAACCCATCAAGTTTAGAAGGCAAGAGCACTATAGTAAAAAATAGAGAGCCAATGAAATCAGCCTACAGACCAAGTACGTGTCTTTGGTCTAGGTTTGGAGCGGGCATTTCATTGAGGTACGTGTATACGGTGAGTGAAGAGACTCGTCCAACACGTATAGATTATGACTATAAGTTCTATGAGCATAATGCATGAAAGTGGCTTTGAACACCGTATTAATCAATCAGTGGCCTAGAATGGAGCCAAAGGTAACCCATCCATGTCCAGAAAAACATTACCCGGGTGTACAAGAACCCAGATGTAGGCGCGGACGTCAGCGAAAGCACACCGTGAATACCCCAATTCCATTGGCTGATTGTTCGATCGCTGATTGGTTCTTTTTCTCGACCGCTGATTGGCTCTTTTTCTCGACCGCTGATTGGTCCAAATGGAACTGCCCATCTTTCCCAGGTTCATCTAGAATCCCCTAGAATCTAGAATTTTTTATTGTGCTCAAGCTCTGACTATAGCGATGCCGCAACATTGTCTCATTGGACATTGGACCGTCTGACCTGGAGGTGACCCTTTGACCTTTTGACCCGCGTCCGCGCGCGCACTGCCGGGGATGACGCGCACTTCCGGAGAACTCGCGCGCGCGCTCGCGCTGCGGGGCGCTGGGGCGGGGCGGGAAAACCCACCGGCGATTGAACATACGGACGTCTAAGAGGAAACATTAGGAACTCTTCTATGTTTGGATGTAGTTTTTAGTGAAAAACCCGGAAGTGACGTCATACAGGGTCCAGTTTTCGACACTAAGTGACCACATCCGACAAAATGGCCAGTTTTCGACACCGGATGTGCCGCCATCTTGAACATACGTGCCGCCATCTTGGATATGTCCCATAATGCACCGGGTCAAAATACTCGCTTCTGATTGGACGAGAGCTCTGGGACGGATTTGAAATACTCGCTTCTGATTGGACGAGACCTCCGTATTGCATCTGCGCATGCGCAGAATGATATTCCTACCGCACACCCAACCCATCAGATGCCCCTTCACGAATGCTTCACTTAGATACCTCACTCGACCCCATTGGTGCATTAGGGGCTCCCCTACATCCCAACACGGCTATTTTCATACACTTGGGCCACCGCGCATGCGCAGAATGCCGATAGTTCAACCCCACACCCAGCCCATCAGATGCCCCTTCACATAAGCTTCACTTTGATACCTCACTCGACCCCATTGGTCCATTAGGGGCTCCCTAGCTCCCAACACGGCTATTTTCATACCCTTGGGCCACCGCGCATGCGCAGAATGCCGATAGTTCAGCCCCATATCCAGCCCATCAGATGCCCCTTCACGAATGCTTCACTTTGATACCTCACTCGACCCCATTGGACCATTAGGGGCTCCCCTAGCTCCAAAACGTCTATTTCCATACCCTTGGGTCACCACGCATGCGCAGAATGCCGATATTTCAACCCCACGCCCAGTCCATCAGATGCCCCTTCACGAATGCTTCACTTTGATACCTCATACGACTCCATTGGCCCATTAGGGACTCCCCTAGCTCCAAAACCGCTATTTCCATACCCTTGGGCCACCGCGCATGCGCAGAATGCCGATATTTCAACCCCACACCCAGCCCATCAGATGCCCCTTCACGAATGCTTCACATCGATACCTCACTCGACCCCACTGGACCAGTAGTCAATCTCCTAGCTCCAAAAAGGCTATTTTCATACCCTTTGGCCTCCGCGCATGCGCAGAATGCCGATAGTTCAACCCCGCGCCCAGCCCATCAGATGCCCCTTCACCTAACCTTCAATTTGATACCTCACTCGACCCCATCGGACCCTTAGGGGCTCCCCTAGCTCCAAAAAGGCTATTTTCATACCCTTCGGCCGCCGCGCATGCGCAGAATGACGATATTTCAACCCCACACCCAGCCCATTAGATGCTCCTTCACCTAACCTTCACTTTGATACCTCACTCGACCCCATCGGACCATTTTATCTAGGGACTACTTTTTCTCCGCGGAAGCTTTTTCCCGAGACCGAATAACCGCCAAAACCACGGCTAAACCGCATCACCGCGCATGAATACATTTTTTTTTTTTTTTTTTTGCCGGAACTTTTTTTTTGCCCGAACATGCCCGAACATGCCGTCCACCTCCCACACACTAAAACCGGCCGCCATCTTATCCCACCTCCCACACAACACACTAAAACAGGCCGCCATCTTGTCCCACCTCCCACACAACACACAAACACGGGCCGCCATCTTGTCCCACCTCCCACACAACACACTAAAACGGACCGCCATCTTGTCCCACCTCCCACACGACACTAAAACAGGCCGCCATCTTGTCCCACCTCCCACACGACACTAAAACTCGCCGCCATCTTGTCCCACCTCCCACACGACACTAAAACCGGCCGCCATCTTGTCCCACCTCCCACACAACACACAAAAACACACAAATACGGCCCGCCATCTTGTCCCACCTCCCACACAACACACTAAAACCAACCGCCATCTTGTCCCACCTCCCACACGACACTAAAACAGGCCGCCATCTTGTCCCACCTCCCACACGACACTAAAACCGGCCGCCATCTTGTCCCACCTCCCACACGACACTAAAACCAGCCGCCATCTTGTCCCACCTCCCACAGTCCCTCACGCGCACATCCACAATTATGACGTCACCACCAAGCGCAGTCAAACTACATTCTCGCATTTGATTGGTCAATATTTCACAATTGACCTCTATGACCTCTACATCCGGGTTTACACTGACTTATCTTGCGCGCTGTATACTACTGTTGTGTCAACGTTAGTGTGGAAAATGTCACAGTCTAAGGAACGTAAATTTTGAATATCAAAGACTACATGGTGATTCAAAGACTGCAATAAATATGAAATAAGAACGTACTGTTGGGAGAACATGTTGGTGTACAAAGAATTCTTGGGGAACACAAGATTCAGTGGAGCTGTCGTGAACAAAGGCTCGTCCAAGTACTCAATATCACAGTTATGGGCTAGAATTGGCGACATGTACGTAGATTCAATTATAAAAGCATAACCACCATCTTCCAATTTCCTTCTATGTTTGGCATCAGAAGGACTGAGCACATCTGGGTCAGTTAGCGAGAAATCGTTCATTCCTTTCAACATCTTCACATTCAGTGGCTTATCGCTGGACTGAAATAACGAAACAAAATTTCATTGTCAGCTGCAGCACTCACATCAAGTTAAGCTCTCTTCAACACAGTGCCTTGATTATCAGTAGGTGTCCCCGTTTCAGCGCAGTAACCTGATCTAACCTGTTGCCGGAATTTTAACAGCCTCTGTACCATTCCACCCGACATAAACCTAGCACATAGGAGGATTCATATAAATTTCATTATTTGATCTACCATGTGAGATCGATAATGCATCAATAAAGTTTTAAGAAAAATCATGTACACATTTTCACTCTCATATAGCTAACTACGATTCTGGTAGCTATGCAGATACACTAGTATTCAGAAGGAAATCTATCAGAGACTGTTCAGACGATAAGGCGTTATGACTCTGACAGATGGAGAATGGACAGAAACTTTTAGCATTCGCGACTGCTCGGCCTATTCCGAGAATCTGGTCCGAATGTTAGGTGTCGCATGGTGCTTTTTAGTCACCAGATGTCGTCAATTTTCCCACCTCTTGCATACGCTCCAATTTAAGGCGCTAATATAAGGAGTTAAGGCGTTAACATAGGGCGTTAAGGAATTGAGACGGGCGTTAAGATAGTTCGCTAAAACGTTAAGATTTTAGTTGAGCTGTTGAGACGGGCGTGTTAGGGCGTAACGACGGGCGTTGAGGGGCGTCACTGAATTTCGACTAAATTAATGTTCCTTCAATGGGATATCCAGACCCATCAGAGCTTCTGAGATATTTCATCAGGGCTCTGTAGCGTAAAACTAGACATTGTCGGGCGTTACTGTCCATAAAAGCAAGATTATCCCAAAGACGTGCACAGTCAACGATCAACCGTTAACATGGGTTATGCATGTTCTGATTGAGAACGTTCGTTCCCCAGACATTACGATATGATGACACCAGAAGAATAGGATTGAAGACACCGAGGCACAAGAAGCCGATGCCGATGCTGAGAGTATACCAGTTGATGCCCCGCATCAGAAAAACAGCCATGGCGATCCATGAACAGTATAGTCTGCTGACACTTGAAATGAAAGGCGACCCCACAATAAGTACATAACCCAGCCTCACATAATATGGGACTACCACCGACAGAGGTTCTGCAAAATGCGATAAAAATGCGCAAACAGCTGTTCCAGGACATGTTGCCGTTACAGTATCCTGGCCTGTTCGACGAAGATTACGGTTATATCTAGCGATCATGGCCGAAGGTTGGATAAGAGCAGCAGAGAATACATCGAACGGGCAAGAACGAAAATGAGAGATAGAACACAAAGTGGCGTCTTCTGATGAGATAAGAGGATGTTTGAGTTGTAAACATACACACCCAAAGCGGCTTCCCCAGGCGGGTATGATGTAACGTTGGAGAGAATAAACTATATGAAAACTTAGAAACGTGTTGATCTTTCTGTCTCTTACCTGCCTGCATCATGGCGTTAAGGCGTTGAGAAGGGCGTTAAAGCTTTAAGTTAGGGTGTTAAAGCGTTAAGGTAGGCGTAAAGGCATTGCATGCGGTTCCCCTTCTTTTGCTGCGTGTATTACGATGCATATAACCTTGTGCTTGGGGCATAGTCAGTGCCTCCGAAACTGCTCTTTCTCTATTACTTCTCAGTCCTCATGCGCGTTTCACCCCAGGTCTGGCTCTCCCAGGTAGGAGCTTCAATAAAGTACCACCCACGCTCTTTTTGGACCAAGGGTGGCCATCTCTACTCCAAAACGTTCACTCAAATGCCCCTTTTCCACTTCGCATGTGCAGATTTACGGCATTTCCACTACAGTGCAATCCAGTCGGATTCCGCCACAACGTGACACTGGATACGGCCTACCCGGGCCATGGATCTCTACTCCAAAACGTCCATTCAAATGCCCTTCCTCCATTGCACATGCGCAGATTGACGGAAATACCACTACCGTATAGTCCAATCGGACGCTCCGCTACGATTGCGTCAAACTGATACCCCACACGACCAATTGGGATACAGGATGGTCCATCTTCACCATAAAATGTTAATTCAATCCCTTTTCCCACTATGCATGCGCAGATTGACACCTCACCCGACACAATCGGGCAGCAGATGGTCCATCTCCATCTCCTTTCCTATTGTGCATGCGCAGATAGACGGCATTTTCACGACAGTCCAGTCAGACGCTCCACCACGAATGCTTCAATTTGACAGCTCACACGACCCATTCTAACCACGGATGGTCCACCTCGACCCCGAAACGGTCACCCAGATTTGACTACGCATCGCGCATGCGCAGTCAGAACTCTTCAGCGAGAGTCAACCCATGGCCATGAGACCCACTCCGTCGTACTCTATAGCGTGAGGCAGACAAAATAAGCCCCGTGGGATTGATCTGGGATGTCATTGTGCACACCGCAAGTCATGGTAAGAATAGGCCTCAGCTCCTCAAACAGCTTGTCGTAAGAGGCGGCTAACTAAGGCACCCGCGGGGTTCCCGGGTGTGAAAAGGAATAGGAGTGAGTGAGTGAGTGAATAGGGTTTAACGTCGCTTTCAACATTTTCCCAGCTATATCACGACGGGGAAGGGAAGGGAGGGGAGGGGGAGGGACAGGGGAACCTACTTGTAACAGAGCAGATCTAATGCTGCCATTTTATAGTGCTGTCCCACTGAAATATCATGCCGTAGGCGACTAACTGAGGCACCCGCGGGGTTCCTATGAAAAGGAATAGGACCCCATCCGTGTGGTTCCCGGGTGTGAAAAGATATAGGACCCAACGTCATAATATGACTGAAATATAGTTGAAAGCAACGTTAAATCATATTCACTCACTCATTCACTCACTCACTCAGACAAAATAAGGTGCCAAACTCCATACCATAAAGATGAATGTCCATGAGTGGGTTGCTCATTGGGCCTATTAGGCTGAAATATATATACCCGATATCTAGTACCTGATGTATATCAGGGTATTCTCAACCTTATCCTATTATGTACCGACTAGTAGCCGAATGCAAGGGCTCTTTGAACGCTGCGCATGCAGATTCCCCGGTATTCCCGGAGCTGCCATTTTAACATTGAAGTGACTGAAGCGTATCTGAGCACCTTGTAACCGAGCTTCGATCACATTAATTAATCTGCTGTTTCACTATATAGAGGGCGCTCATAAGGGAAGATAACTTGTGGTGATACTTTGTAGAGGGCGCTCGATGAAGGGGAGGTAACCTGTGGGTGAAAGGTCATAAGACTGAAATCCAAGGCCAATGTAACGTCATGCCAAGTCGATTTATTAACTGCAGATGGAGTGTTTTTTTAACACAATATTTACATAATTGAGTCATTTTAACATTCAGACGTAATGTTACAATATCTGCATGTTCAAATACATAGCGCCATTCAGCATAGAGCTGATGAACATATCTACCACCTGAACACTGATATGGGTATTATATACTACTTTATACCCGCTGTATACTTTAACATTGTTAACATAAATTATCATACTTGAACATAAAGAAATATTGTTTGGTATGAACAATCATATCAATATACGTGAGCACGGCACAATTTAAAATAAAGATATAAGAAATATACAAGATAGGCGCCGTTATTTTGTGCGTAAAGTTGAACCAGAAATTAGCATGATTAATGTAAAATAACTTCTTAGTTTACATTATGGACCTATATTTAATAAATCCACGGCGTGTTCCGCACATGTATTTTAACCGACCTATGCGTACTGAATATTTAAACTAAACATTTGTTTATAATATGTGCGATATGTGCCAGAGCGGCACATATCATAACTGGCTTTTTAAGGGCGTTCAGAAGTACATGGCTAATAATTTGTTGGTTAGTTAAGAGCATTCTCTATGCGTATGATATTTGTCGAGCCACAATTCCTATATTCATAAGTCCAAAACGGCATAATTCTATTGGTTCCAAAAACCCGACTTTCACATCGGACTAACTACTAAGGTACCTATATTTAAACTAATACGATTTCCGTATTATCATATAAGTACATTACCGTAGTTTTCTAAATATCCAGTTTAAAGTGAAATGCTTGTGGTCAAGCATTTCAGTGCGTGTTGGTCAAAATAGTAAAATAAACTGGTTAAACTTACCTGTGGGTGAAAGGTCATAAGACTGAAATCCAAGGCCAATGTAACGTCATGCCAAGTCGATTTATTAACTGCAGATGGAGTGACTTTCCATTGCAAAACAGCCCGTTAAATATTTTACGATCTTGCCGCCAAAATCTGACCGACAAATCAAAACTGAACAATTTTTACTGGGCGTGTCCGTATATTGACGTATGACCAATGGGCTGGAATTTTACATCTGAACTTGGCACGGTTACATCTGACCTTGACTCCCAGGTGTCACCCTAATGTGTGAGACCCACACATACGGCAGTGATGTAGTCTTATGAAACGTCCCTGCGACGGAGTATAGCTGTCTGTGACGTCACCAATTGTTGTGCCGTCGCCCAGGCCTGAACTTGAAAACCAAATCGACTGATGTTGTGTTTTTATTTGTCGCAGGTATGGACTATATAACATTATATTTTCTTAGAGACAACAGAGATAAAGTGTCAACAGACATTGCCGATTGATCGTTCTTGGAAATTAATGAGTTCAAATTAGTGTATTTGTCAGATTACTTGAAACTAGTTTTGTCACGTGCGTTGCATGTAAACCGCGCTATGTGGTACCCAGTTTTCGTTGGTTGTCGAAATGTGCAAACTACGACGTGAAATAGAATAAATGATGGTGGAAACTATTAACGATAATACATGAGAGGGAAAACAATAGTTTAATTGGATGTTACGGTCATTTGTTGCATGAAAATAACGTTAATGCAATATGTGTGCAAGCGGCAATTAATGGTTCCCGAAATGTATGTAATATGTGTGCGAGCGGCAATAACGGAGTCTCAAACTATATGCAATATTGGAAAATCGTTGAAATCACTAGAAGGGTAGCACATATAACTGAATTATATGTTGGATTATTTGCCAATATTGTCAAAACCATGCAAAATGCCGAGTCACATAGTATGCATAAAATGAACTAGTAGTATAGAGAGAACATCTTATAAAGTTGGTGCAGTTTATTTTCCCATTTGTATTACATACAATTTCAAATTGTTGCATTCCATATCAGTTCATTAAAATTGTTTAGCAATAAAGACCAATTGTTGTGCCGTCGCCCAGGCCTGAACTTGAAAACCAAATCGACTGATGTTGTGTTTTTATTTGTCGCAGGGTCGAGGCATGTGTGGGTAACAAATCTGGCGAGCTTGACCAGGATCGGGTTAATCTGGAAGTGATTCAGCTGAAACATTGACAAGCTGCTTACTGAAGTAAGAGTTGTGAACTTTGTTGATAGTGTGAACAATCGCAGAGTAATCCCGATATGGCGAACCCAATGGAAAATCTACAGTTGGAAGTCATTGGACTTCTTTATCAACAACCATCTACTGACCTAAGAGAACTGTATACATTTCTGGAACTAGAAGATGCACAGTTGGCAGAAAAAACGAGACAATTGTTGATAAAAGGACTTGTAACTTATCTGGAGAGTGATGCCGTCACAACATTAGATGATCATGGACTGGCAATTTATAGGAGTTTACTGACCCATCTGACTGGCGGAGAACAAGACTTACTCAATGGTGATGTGGTTCAGGCCGAGTCAATCGAGAGTCATAACCGGCCAAGACATGTATTGGATGAGCATCATAACCATGATTGTTCAGCTTCCTGGAGACGTGAACTGAAAATCTCTGGTCAAATTGCAGATCCTGGGCAAAAAGATAAGCTGACTTTCTTGAGTTTGATTCACCAAATAGACGCAGCTGCAGAAAAAGGCTATACTGATCATGAGATTTACCACGCTGTGATACGCGCAGTTACTCCAGGACATTGCCTGAGAAGTTATCTCACATTGAACAAGGACAGAACGCTACCTGTACTACGACAGAAACTTCGTCATCATTTCCATGAAAAATCCACCACTGAGTTATATAGTGAACTATCCCATATTGCACAAACTCAGAAGGAAACGGCTTCCAACTTCCTTGTGAGAGCTATGGACATGAGACAAAGGGTTGGATTCGCGTCACAGGAATCTGAGTCTGACATCAACTATGATCCGAGATTGGTTCAACAAATGTTTTTGCATGCCTTTGAAACAGGTCTGCAAAATGATGTTGTGCGTGTCCACCTTTCACCGTTCTTACGGGATATTGAGGTTAAAGATGAAGTTCTCCTTGCCGAGGTGAGCAGGGCAATGTCATTTGAGACAGAGAGACAAAAAAAGATGGGAAAACCGAAAGTGAAAGTGAGTTCTGTCTCACCAAGTGGCAATGGTGAGGTTGAGAAAATAGAATCAGCACATGATCAGGTCAAAAGGGGCAAAATCAAAACACCAGTCAAAGGTCGGTTAATGGATGAAATTGATGAGTTAAGAGATGACATTGCTCAGATAAAAGAGATGGTTTGTTCTGCGCAGAGTCCAGAGCCAAACATGGAGAGGCGTTCTGTGAGATACAACAACAGACCATCACAGCAACCGAGGGGATGTGCTACATGTCGGAAGACTGGAAAGGGCAATGAGTGTCGACATTGTTATTCGTGTGGTTCAGCGGAACATTGGAGAGCGGGATGTCTGCAAAAGCAGACCAGTTCGGGAAACGAGCGTCGGCTGCAACCATGGGACAGGGTGTAGCCGAAGAAACTGTTCAGTCCCAATCTCATGTGAACTTTATCAATGTTAACACTACAAAGTCATCTACCAGTCATCTGACCCCGAAAGCACATTCTAAATTAATAAAGCTAGTGGGGAAAAGATGTACTGTGAGGGTGATCCTTAATGGGAAAGAGGTTGATGCATTGTGGGACACAGGTGCACAGGTGTCCATCATTTCCAGATATTGGGTAAGTGAGCATCTTCCGGGACATGAAATCAAAGGGATTGACTCTCTTCTAGGTGAACCAGAATTGGAGCTGTTTGCAGCAAACGGAACCAAGATCCCATATGATGGATTTGTAGAAGTGTCCATCCAGCTTGACAAGGGGTGTGGACTGACAAAACCCTTGTTTGTGCCTATGCTGGTGGCAACTGATAATGCATTCAATCCCATTATCGGATACAATGTGATCGAGGAACTTGTTCGTCAGGAGACTGGTTCGAGTTCAGATACCAGACCAGTGATATCACACACCTTTCCAGGTGTGAAGGTGCAAAACATCAAGCCGCTTGGAAATTTCATTCACGAGAATGACCCTGATGATTTTTGTGTGATACGTACCCCAAAACGTAGCCTCAAGATTGCGCCTGGTGAGGTTGTAGTGGCGAAGTGTATTGTTCGTCCTGGACCTGTAGAGGAACCACTTGATGCGTTCTTTGAGCCTGAGCAAGAGTCGACATGGACAAACGGACTTGGGATCCAAGAGACATTGGTGAAGTTGCCCAGGGGAAATGTGAGTAAGGTGTCAATTCCTTTGGCTAATAACACAAATTCTGACATTGTCCTTGGCGGTCGTACGGTCTTGGGACGCTTGCAACTGGTGAGGTCGATTATACCTATGGATGTCAAACGTGTTGAGGATCCGGCCAAGGTTGCTTCTGAAACAGCTCGGTATCACCAAGCCCAACCCAAGGCCACCAATCATACTGAATCCAGTGATTTGTGGTTGCCAGAAGTAGACTTGAAGGACATGACAAGGGCAGAGAAGAATATCGTCGAAAACATGCTGAGAGAAGAATCGGGTGCTTTTGCTCGGAATGAACAGGACATTGGTTTGATAAGAAATTTGGAACTAGACATCGAGCTGACTGATGACAAGCCTGTGAATAAATCCTATGTGTCGATACCTCGCCCAATGTATGATGAAGTTAAGGAGTACATACAGGATCTGCTGAACAGGGAATGGATCGTGAAGTCTTCATCGCCTTATGCCTCACCTATGGTATGTGTGCGGAAGAAGGACGGTGGCCTTCGATTGTGTATCGACTACAGGGAGCTAAACAAGAAAACTACCCCTAACCGTCAACCTATTCCAAGGATCCAGGATGTTCTGCAAAATCTCGGTGGATGTTCATGGTTTTCAACTCTTGACCAGGGGAGGGCCTACCATCAGGGTTTCATGGCACCAAACAGTCGTCCACTTACTGCCTTCGTGACCCCCTGGGGACTTTACCAATGGGTCAGGGTCCCGTTTGGCCTCATGAACGCCCCGGCAGCATTTCAACGTTGCATGGAGGAGTGCCTTGGTGATGACAGAGATAAAATATGTATGCCCTACATCGACGACATCCTGATATACAGCAAATCCTTCGAGGAACATGTCGAGCATGTGCGCCGAGTGCTGAAGCGCGTGAAGGAGTGTGGTGCCAAACTGAAAGCTAAAAAGTGCGACTTGTTCCGTCGAGAGGTAAGATACCTTGGCATGATAGTATCGAGGGATGGTTACCGCATGGACCCAGCGGATACAGAAGCTGTAGTAGCATTAAAGACGAAAACGCCAAAGACTGTCGGTGAAGTCCGAAAAGTACTCGGACTATTGGGGTATTATCGGAAGTACATACAGGACTTTTCCAGAAGGGCAAAACCCTTGTATGAACTGCTGAAGGGTCCACCAGAAGGTCGAAACAATAAGAACATCAAGGATGGCAAACGGCGAACTGGGCAGGTACCATCGGGACAAAAGGTCACATGGACACCGAACCATCAGGAGATACTTGAGGGGCTATTGGATTGTCTTGTTAGTCCCCCCATAATGGCCTACCCGGACTTCAGCAAAACATTCATTTTACATACTGATGCTTCGGAGGCAGGTCTGGGAGCAGTGTTGTACCAGCGACAGGCTGATCGGCTAAGGGTTGTGGGATATGGCTCAAGAACTTTGTCAGCAGCGGAACAGAAATATCATCTTCATTCTGGTAAACTAGAGTTTCTTGCCCTAAAGTGGGCAATCACGGATAAATTCCGCGATATCTTATACCACTCACCTGGTTTCCGTGTCTATACAGACAACAACCCGTTGACATATATACTTACCTCAGCAAAGCTGACAGCCACTGGACATCGATGGGTCGCTGAACTAGCAGACTATCACTTCGACATCAAATACCGGCCCGGAAAAGCGAATGCAGACGCAGATACTTTATCACGTAGTCCTTTGCAGATGGAAGATTATATGGACATGTGTACCGAAGAAGTGCAGTCCGAGGTCATATCTGCAGTGGTGCAGGTGTCGCGCATCCAAGAGCAGGATCACATTCCCTGGATCGCATCTTTGTCGACAAATATTGAGTCTGTGCATGAAGCAGAAGACGTCAGTGTTATGTCGGAAGTCAGTACAATGCAGATGAAAGCTGCTCAGGAAGAGGATCCAGCCATTGGCCTTGTGCTGAAAGCAAAACTTGTTGGCCAGAAACCATCCCCGGGTGCTTCAAAAGAGAACCGTGAAGCCCGAACATTGTTTCATCAGTGGAACAAACTCGAGATTGGGGAGGATGGAATACTTCGTCGCAAAATCAACAAGATCAACCAACTTGTGCTACCTAAGAAATATCGTCGTCTTGTGCTTCATCAGCTACATGAAGACATGGGTCATTTGGGTAGTGAGCGTGTGTTTTCGCTGGCCAGGGAACGGTTTTATTGGCCACGTATGCAGCGGTACATTGAGCATCACATCACGAAACTCTGTAGCTGTGTCAAGCAGAAGAGGCCCCATGTACCAGCAAAGGCTCCCATGCAGAACATCAAAACGTCATCACCCTTTGAGCTGATTTCCATCGACTATCTTCATCTTGAGAGGAGTAGCGGGGGTTATGAATACATCTTGTGTATAGTCGACCATTTTACGCGCTTCGCGCAGGCTTATCCAACGCGAAACAAATCCGCAAAAGCTGCAGCGGATAAGATTTTCAGTGATTTCATTCCACGCTTTGGTTTCCCGGAGCGTATTCATCATGACCAGGGAGCCGAGTTTGAGAACACTTTGTTTCGTCAGTTAGAAAAGCTATCAGGAATGACGCGTTCGAGGACGACACCTTACCATCCCCAGGGGAATGGGCAAGTGGAAAAGTTCAATTCTACTCTTCTCGGAATGCTTAGAACACTGCCAGAGAAACAGAAATCAAGGTGGCATGAATCCTTGAACAAGGTGGTGCATGCTTACAATTGTACCAAACACGAATCAACAGGTTTCTCGCCTTTTTATCTTCTGTTTGGTCGCTCCCCGAAACTGCCGATTGACCTGGCTTTCAATTTGAAATCGGACGGTCAAGAAGTTACTCTCCAGGCGTACGCTGAGCGGTGGAAGGCGGAAATGGAGGAAGCTTACAAAATCGCGTCAGAGAACTCTGGAAAAGCTGCTAGTCGTGGTAAGAAAAGCTACGACAAACGAGCCCATGCAGGCGCCCTGCATCCAGGAGATCGTGTGTTAGTCCGCAATTTGACCCCTAGAGGTGGCCCTGGTAAGCTTCGGTCACACTGGGAAGACCAGATACATGTGGTGGTGAAACGTATGGGAGCTGATACTCCAGTTTATCTTGTCAAGCCGGAATGTGGTCTTGGGAGGACCAGAGTCCTTCATCGCAACTTACTACTGCCATGTGAGTGTTTGTCTGAGGAAACCAACCCAGCGAATCTACAGCAACGTGCGAGGAACCCGCCCAAATCTGCTCCTGTGACACGTCAGTCTACTCGGGTGTCAGACGAAGATGTATCTTCTGACGAAGACGACGACGATTTCCCACCTCGGAGCCAACCTGAAAGATCGACAAGGCTTTGTGCCCCGGGCCTTGACCCGACCGTGCGAGATTTCACTCCGCGACCGCGTGTTCCACAGGCACAGGATCATCGTTCTACGTGTCCAGTCCAGGAAAATGTTCGGCCTAGTGAACAGGATGGCTCGTCTTTGTCATCGCCTTGTGGTGAGGGATCTGTACTGTCACCTCCTGAACAACCAACTCGACCCCATCGGTCAAGACAACCACCGAGAACATTGACATACGAGTCGCTTGGACAGCCTGTTTTCCGTCGAGGTACGAATGTGAATATGTTACAACCAGTACCCGTTATGTGGATGGCATGCCCACCAGAGATGTGTGCTCCATGGATGCCTGTGAATTCTGGTGGCATGGGCATTCCACCAGGATCGATTATGTTTGTGTGATCAGTGAAAATCGCCATTTTACAGGATTCAAAATGTGCATTTGTGAATAAGGAGTTCCTGTATTCATTCTTGTGTGGATATTGTGGTCCGATCGCTGAAAAGCAGTTCGCTAACATTCCATTTTAATAGGGGAAATATCCCAAGGACTTAAGTGTTCACTGTGGTCTGATCAACCTCAAGTGACCTAAAGTTCGATCGTGACTCTGGAGTAGGAGTATCCAGTGATTCGCGATTATGGCTGACCGTTGATGCCGAAGGAATGTTATCTTTGTGAACAACCTCCTAATTTGGACTTGCGAACTTCCACAGTTGTCATCAACCGTGAACATGTGTATTCCTGTGGCTGTGTCACAGTGAATATGACTAGAATAACAGAACGTGACTGTTGGACGGTAATAATCTTCCATAGAATCCAATATGAACTTTTAGAGTATGTGTGGTAGGGCATCTAGTAAATGGTTAGCAAAGACCATAAATGTCGCGGACGACATTTTTGTCCAGGGGAGAATGTGAGACCCACACATACGGCAGTGATGTAGTCTTATGAAACGTCCCTGCGACGGAGTATAGCTGTCTGTGACGTCACCAATTGTTGTGCCGTCGCCCAGGCCTGAACTTGAAAACCAAATCGACTGATGTTGTGTTTTTATTTGTCGCAGGTATGGACTATATAACATTATATTTTCTTAGAGACTACAGAGATAAAGTGTCAACAGACATTGCCGATTGATCGTTCTTGGAAATTAATGAGTTCAAATTAGTGTATTTGTCAGATTACTTGAAACTAGTTTTGTCACGTGCGTTGCATGTAAACCGCGCTATGTGGTACCCAGTTTTCGTTTGTTGTCGAAATGTGCAAACTACGACGTGAAATAGAATAAATGATGTTGGAAACTATTAACGATAATACATGAGAGGGAAAACAATAGTTTAATTGGATGTTACGGTCATTTGTTACATAAAAATGACGTTAATGCAATATGTATGCAAGCGGCAATAACGGAGTCTCAAACTTCATGCAATATTGGAAAATCGTTGAAATCACTAGAAGGGTAGCACATATAACTGAATTATATGTTGGATTATTTGCCAATATTGTCAAAACCATGCAAAATGCCGAGTCACATAGTATGCATAAAATGAACTAGTAGTATAGAGAGAACATCTTATAAAGTTGGTGCAGTTTATTTTCCCATTTGTATTACATACAATTTCAAATTGTTGCATTCCATATCAGTTCATTAAAATTGTTTAGCAATAAAGACCAATTGTTGTGCCGTCGCCCAGGCCTGAACTTGAAAACCAAATCGACTGATGTTGTGTTTTTATTTGTCGCAGGGTCGAGGCATGTGTGGGTAACAAATGCACACCACAGGTATATTTTGGGAACAAGGCTGTCGCCTTCCTGAGTCTTATAGTTAATCCACGACTGGTCCGCTAATGGAGTTTTTATTGTGTACTTTCGGCTTCCTGCTGCCCGACCGTAATTAAAAATTCAGACACTAAAGAACTGTGCTCAACTGCTATAGATTGCATCTGTCGGTCGTAACTTAACCATGAGACATATCCAAAATAAAACCTGAACGTAAATTAAACACCTTAACTTAAATCTTTATCCAAAGTTATAGTTTATAAATTTTATACATATAACCGATCAAAACCATAATTTAACTTTGACTTATCATCAAAGCTAAAGTGTATTAATATTATTTAATTTTAAGACCGTATTTAGTTTTGTTCGAAAGATGATGTGATTTAGCCGATCGCTTTCATAATACTATCAGCGCAATGTTTTCAATGTTTTCTAAATTGTAACATAATTGGCTATGTACATTAATAGTGACGAATTAATATGAATAATATCAATATAGATTCTTGTTGTAGGAAACCGCTATTACAATTATCCCCCTCTTCCGGTAAATGATGCCTCCCGGCATCCAAATGAAACAACATATTTAAGCAAAGTAATAAAAAATGAACATTTAAAACAACATTATGTACAATCACTAGAAATTACTATATACAATGCGCATGAAAAATAATGAATATTGAGATAGTCATTCGCGTATGTAATCGTTGAATGAATGTAGAACCTCATGTATGATTCGCCATGGTATATCAATATAAAGATAAGCCAAAATGGCCTGCACGGTTTTTCATGTATGGGCGATATCTAAATTTATATACAGCCCACACATACGGTATAATCAGGCCGTAGATAAATGTCCACGAGAATCACATGACGAAGATAAATGTCCATAAAATTGTAGAGGAAGTGGAATGTCCATAGGAATGACGTACAGAAATGTTCGCAGCGATCGTTCAAGTATACCTTGCCCACATCCACGACCACAGACGATAGAAGTCCGCGGAAGAATTCAGGGGTGGACAATATTTCATAACTTGAAGAGCAGGAACGGACCTGTGGACCCAGTGAATCGTGTCGATGATGCGATTGGGTGTTTATTCTTGCTAAGGCAGAGTGCAGATGTAGATGAATCAGGGTGGTGTTTAATCGGTTGATAAACCCACCAGGCCGCTGTCATCTTGTCAACATCCGGGTAGTTTACCGTTTGGATAGTCCAGATAGCCCTGTCCACAAAATACTGAGCGCTTTGCGTTATTCAAAATACAGTTCAAGCAAATGACATATATAATCAACAATAAACAGTTGGCTTGTATCTATGACTGGAGGCAATAACCAGCTTGCAATTGGTTGATAAAATATAATACAAAACAATGTGAAAAAATACCGTATTCCCCTGAGAGGATCAAAATTCAATAAACCTATCCGATGAAAGTGACACCGGAAACTACCTAAACATAATATATCATCGTAAGATGAAACGAGGACCGCAGAGGCAAATGATAAGCCGGAAGCTATGAGATATAG